>JAQFZH010005677.1:0-10263 GCA_034695485.1 Entomobrya nivalis
GTGTATTGCTGCTTGCTCTATTATTGCTGCTGAATACTTTTTTTTGCTATGTGTGGTTTTGCTACAAGCTTGCAGTTTATCAAAATCTTATTTAGCAATTCAAGCTGTTCTGTATGTATGTATGAGCTACCTCCTCATCTCATTTCCCAGCAGCAGCAGCAAAGTATTAAGACTACACACATACTGACCCACATCTATACAAGCACAGTCACACCATTCATACAGTCAAAAGGGGGAAATTCAAACTACTACAAAGGTGCATTATTCATTAATGATGGCAAAATATCCCCATATGAGTTAGCCCCCTCCCCCAAGTGGAAGTTTGCCCCCATCCCCCAGGTGGAAGTTAGTCCCCAGCCCCAAGTAGAAGTTGGGCCCACCTCCCCAAGTGGAAGTTGGCCCCCATCCCTGAAGGCAAATAACATCTGGCCTTTCTCGTCTTTCATAAAACAAAATGAACTTGGTATATTGTAGCAACTGAATTATAAAGCAGTATTCAAATATTTAATTAGTTTTTGTTTGGGATTGTTGACACGCGATATTCCACATGAAACAATGATGCATACTACATGGGAATTTATATTGTACAAGTATCTACCTTCGTCGTGACTTGCAAAATCCATTTTTCCTTATTTTATTAAACATGACAATGGTATTTCGAGATAACATGTTCTTCAAAAAAGAATTGAAACATGTTATAGTAGTTTCATCTTAATTATATCACTACATCCTCTAATTACAGTCTAGACGAAGTAATGTAACATGCAGAAAAGTTTTGCTGATCACCTTTCAGTTTTTCAAAAATTGCGTTGGCTATTTGCTTATGTGCGGAATGAATGAATCATCTATGCTTAATACAGTAATTATTTTTATAGCAAGAAAAATTCGCACACAAATTTAAAGGAAAAGTTGCTCATGAAAGGCAACGTAATGATAATTGGCCAGACAAACACAAATGATTTCTGATATAAAACTCAAAATGAAGTACTTCATTCCAGAATTAAATGAAATCGGATAGTTCATCATTTTATTTGCAGACTTGCTTAAAAACTAAAGCTAAAAATGTCATCTGCTAAAAGTCTTCGAAATAGTTTACACATTTTCTTTACCACTTTGATTTTTGCCACGCTTCCTCTTACCGCCGTGATAAGCTTAACTGTCTACATATTCGTTTATGGTTTATCTTGTTTCATTCCAAATTATGGAAAATTCCTCAACTGCTTTGAGGTGTGGCTGGATGAAGATTTTGTGAATTCAGTTCCCCAAAATTCTATAGTGATTTCTTTAACTCTTCAGGGGGATTTAGCGTTAAATGAACTAAGGTCTATATTCTCTAGCAATGTTTTAAATGCACGTTCAAACCTAAATCCCAATAAACATCGGTATCCTGAGTTAAAACAATATTTAAGTAGTTTCATGGGCTTCCAAATTTGGAAAAAGGATCCAAGCTTTTTAATAGAGAATCACGTCAAAGAACAAATCTGGAATGGATTGGAACTAGCAAGCATTCACGCGGAGTATCTTAACAAACCGTTTGAAAAATGTCGGAGTCCATGGGAAATGGTCTTGATTCGAAATGTCAACAGTTCTGAAGGCAAACCTACATCATTGCTGATACTTCGAGTGCATCATGTGATGGCAGATGCTAAGTCACTGCTAAAATTATTAGTTGAATGTTTGGGTGGGAAACCTCTAAAAACTGCTAAACCTCAATGCATCCAAAGAACTTGTTGGGACGAATTCTGTTTTAGGTTCAATTTTCCGTGGAAATATTTTCGCGAACTTTATAAATTCAATAAATTATTTTGGGGCAATTTGAATCACCCCTGGAAATTGCCAGTTAGGCTTGGAAATACCGAAAATCCAACGGATAAGATGGTGGTCGCATTCAGCCCAATAATTAGCTTGCCAGTTTTGAAACAAGTGGCCATAGAAAACAATGTAAAGACGTCCGCTGTTGTGATGAGTATAATAGTTGGAGCAATGAAAATGTATTGTGGGAATAGCTGGAAACAAGACGTAGCTATTGGCTATCCTTTCCCAAAGCCAAATCATCCTGAAAAACTTACAAACCATTTGTACTTGGGTACACTTTGTCTACCAGCGGATCAACCAAGTTCGCTTAAAAGACTACAACAATGTAATGATGAACTTGTTCGGGCGAATAACGAGCAGCAAGTCAGATATGATAATATTGGGACATTATTAGGTGGCGTTCAAATATATCCAATAAGTCGCATTACTATCAATGCGTTCTACCCAACAGGTACACATTTACATGATTTGAATTAATAAAAATGAGCCCATAAATCTGAATACATATATATTTAATAATTTTAGGAATTTCAAACAATGCAGGAGAGGAGGAAGGATTTTCTGTTGGAAATGCTGAATGTATAGATTATCGTATGTCTGTGGGAACACTGCGAGGAATGGCTGGTGTGGTTTTTTGTACAATTAGTTATAAAGATGGAATGAGAATAGCGGTGATTGCTAAAGAGTCCATTTTATCAAAAGAGAGTGCCAACAGTTTGGCTAAACAAGTTGAATTTGAACTACAACGGTTGCTGAAAGCCCCGAAATTGTAGTTAAAATTACACTGAAGAATATATTCTGATTTTACAAGGCACCAAATTTAAACCTATAAATTTCTGGCCATTGGCATATTTAAATAAAGAAAGCATACTTGTTCAAGTCTGGGTATGGATGCTAACAATAAGTGGTGGCAAAATGTGTCAATTTGTAATTCAGTTGTAATTTGGCTATTGAGAATTCCTTTCAAGGTCAATATGACAATCATACAATTTCATTTATTATAAGAAAAATGCACATAGTTCAGAGATACTAGTTTAAATTCGATATTCTACCAGTAACGGCGGTGACGGCTCACTAGGATGGTGCACCACCACTTATCTTAAAGCTATTTAAAGAACCTGAATTCCCTCTGGCCTAGTAATTTGACACTGAACACATCATATTGGATTCTCACACGAAATAACAATTTGTCGACATAAAAATATCTTGATTAATTTTAAACCTAAAGCCCACTCCAAAAATGTGATAATTCCACAACAATATCACTATAAAGTATATTTAACATGCAAAGTCTAATTTTGTGGTTGTTGTCTTCAGGCTTTTATATCAACAATAATAGCAAGTGATGCAAGCTGCTTAATATTATATCTAATATGTATATTATTGGGTTACAATCCTTCAACTAAAGTATTCATATTTAATCATTAACCTTCAATTAGCTTAAAAAGCTTAAAAATAGAACTTTATATTACACAAAATTACAATAAAAAATATGTCTGGTTTTTATGTGCTCCAACCAAAATGTGTTCGATATACTTTTAGCAATTAAATTCTAAAGCACGAATTAAATAATAACCAAATTCAATGTGGATCATTCATTTGAAAAAATATTCCACACGAAACAATGATACATAGTAAAATACATTGGAAGAGCATTTACTTTTTAGGTTCGTGACCAGTAAAAGATACTTTTTGTTAATTTCGGAGGCTAGTTACCTTACTTTTAAGATTGCACAACATTTTGATCATTTTCCGCACGTACCTTTTTACAATAGTAATAATTCAATTTTATCAATTTTACATCGACGAATTTGGTTGCACAATCGTTCAAATGAAACTAAGTTAAATGCGTAATAAGATGCTTTGGAATGAATCCGGTAATAAATTTCCAAATACAATTTTAACAGGCCAATGAGTACTATTTAAGACATATACATGGGCATTTCAAAAGTTCATATCCAAATTTAAGTCCGAATATTTCAGTAGAATGTTGATAAATACAGTAAACTTTGGTATCATTCGATAGCCGAGAGTCTAACTTAAAAGTGTGTGACAGGGTTTTGCTCGAGATTTTTTAACTTGGGAGCAATATGATCGCAGAAAATCAGTGAAAATTCCAAATTTTGAGATCGATTTTTACACATTAATTTCAATTTGATATAACTTCCATAAAAGTTGGTGAAAGGTAAGAATTATTGTTTTAAATAGTCGTATTAAATGGACACTTGAATAATGGCACCTATTTAGTTCACAAACCGGAAAAACTCTGAACTGCAGCTAGCACGATTTTCATTAAATTCCATTTTTACGCATTTAAGGACCCACATCAGTTGTCATCGCATTACCAAAAAAAATAATTTGTAAGCGCCATGAACGATTTTTTATGAAAATATTAAAACCCTCAAATGTCAAATAAACTGTGCTCTATAAGCTGGAACCTTCAGTTTTATTTAAACATATCTGTATGTCAAGGAAATTTGGTTTTCAAAAATTGATTTAGGACCTAAAATTTCTTGAAACGCCGACATCTTTAAATAAAACTGAAAGTTCCATCTTATAGAGCACAGTTTATTTGACATTTGAGGGTTTCAACATTTTCAAAAAATCATTCATAGCATTCACAAATTAAATTAATTATTTTGTAAATTGAGATCATGCATTCAAAAAATATTCCACGCGAAACAATGATACAAAGTAAAATACACGAGAAGTTCATTACCTTTCCGGGTTTATGACTAGTAAAACATACTTTTTGTTAACTTTGAAGACTAAAAATCTTGGTCTTAATGCTGCATAACAATTTCTATCATTTTCTGCACGCACCTTTTTACAATAGTAACAAACTAATTAAATAAACTTTATATCAATGAATGAGATTGCATAATCGTTCAATTTAATTTAAGGCAGTAAGATGCTTTGAAATGAATCCGGTTATCAATTTCACAATTTCATTTTAATGAATGAATGAGTACTACTTCAGGCATATATTCTTAATAACACAATTGAAATATTTTACACAAATAGTTTCATCACAATCATATTACCGAATGCTCCAATTACAGTTAACCCAAATTATACATTGTAATACATGCATACAATCTGAACTCATCTTCATTCAATACTAACAAATTTCGATGGCAATTTGCTTGCTGCTGGATTCAGTGCGGAATCATACAAATTAGAATTAAATTTAGTAACGAAAATTCCCATACAAATTAAGAGACTAGTTAAATATAATTAGCTAGGAAGATACTTTATTAATTTTAATATACACAATTATGTAACTTTATCCTTTAATACTACATTTGCTATTAAATCGACTCATACTCCTCAGTATTTCGTTAACATAGTTCTTAAAACTCAGTTCTTAAAAAGTTCTTAAAAAAGAGCATAAAATGTCGCCTCCAAAAAAACCTGGTAGGGCTATTTACATTTTGTTTATCATATTTACAATTGTCTTTTTCCCAGTTACAGCTGTGTTAAGCTTTACAGTTTACATTTTGGTTTATGGCTTATCCTGTGTTTTTCCAAATCTTGGCAAGTTTATCAGCTGTGCTGAAGTGTGGTTGGATGAAGAATTTGTGAATTCAGTTCCCCAAAATTCTATAGTGATTTCGGTGAGTCTTCAAGGTGATTTAGACCTTAATAAATTGAGGTCAATCTTTATTGCAAATGTTGTGAATGCCCGTTCTAACTTTAATCCAACTAAACTGCGGTATCCTGAGTTAAAACAGTATTTAAGCAACTTTATCTGCTTCCGAATTTGGAAAAGGGATCCAAGTTTTTTCATCGGAAATCACATTAAAGAAAAAGCCTGGAACGGATTAGAGCTCGCAAGTATTCATGAGGAGTACCTTAATAAATCGTTTAAAAAACATCAAAGTCCATGGGAGTTGATATTAATTCGAAACTTTAATAACATCATTTCTGAAATAAAACCTACAACATTGCTAGTACTTAGAGTGCATCATATAATGGCAGATGCTAAATCACTGGTCAAATTGTTAGTCGAATGTTTGGGAGGGAAGTCTCTAAAAACTGCTAAACCTCAATATATCCAAAGAACTTGTTGGGACGAAATATGTTACTGCTTAAATTTTCCCTGGAAATATGTTCGCTATGATTGGAACGTGATTGGGTTACTACGAAACAGTTTTAACCATCCCTGGAAATCACTGAGTTGGCTTGGAAATACCGAAAATCAAACAGATAAGATGGTGGTTGCATTCAGCCCAGAAATTAGCTTGCTAGATTTGAAACAGGTGGCAGCCAAAAATAATGTTAAAACGTCTGCTGTAGTGATGAGCATAATAGTTGAATCAATTAAAAAGTTTTGTGGGGACACTTGGGATCAAGACGTAGCGATTGGTTATCCTTTACCAAAGCCAAATCATCCTGAGGGTCTAACTAATCATGTGTACACGGGAACATTACATATTCCAGCAGATCAACCCAATTCGTTTCAAAGACTACAGCAATGTAATGATGAACTTGTTAGGAGGACTAAAGAGCAACAAGGCAGATATGCTAATATTTGGATGATATTGGGTGGAGTTCAAATGTATCCAATAAATCGCATGAGTCTGAATACGTTTTATCCAATAGGTACACATTAACATTAACTTGCAATAATAAAAATAAGTCCATTTTTATTTGTTTATTAATTATCACTGTATTGATACTTACTGAATTCACTAAGTATGTCTGGTCGGCCGTCCGTCCGCGCTCTAACTCGAGAACGCTTTGACCTTTTGACCTCAAATTTAGTATGTGGGTAACTTGGGTTAAGGCCAAGGCTACCATTGATTTTTAGCCCCTAGGTCAACGGTCATGGGTCAACCCCACAAATGACTCCAAATGCCTAACACTTGACCCCATTTGACCCCCCAAATGACCACCCATTTGACCCCAAATGACCACCCATTTGACCCCAAATGACCACCCATTTGACCCCAAATGACCACCCATTTGACCCCAAATGAACCATCATTTGGCCCAAAATGACCCCTACTTGACCCCATTTGTCCACCAAATAACTGCCCATTTGACCCCAAACGACCCTCCCCATTTTACCCAAAAATGACCCACACTTGACCCCAAATGACCCCCATTTGACCCCCCACTAGACGCCAAATGACCCCCACTTGACCCCCACTAGACCCCAAGTGACCCCCACTAGACCCCAAATGACCCCGTACTTGATCCCAAATGACCCCTACTTGACCCTAATTTACCCCACAGACGACCTCAACTGACTCTAAACAATACTACACTTTTTGTCATTACAATGCTCTGGTTTATACTTTTTAGTACAATTATATTTCAATTATAGGTATAACAAACAACGCAGGAGAGGAAGAAGGATTTGCTGTTGGAAATGCAGAATGCGTAGATTTTCGTATGTCTGTGGGAACACTGCGAGGAATAGGTGGTGTGGTGTTTTGTACAATGAGCTATAAAGATGGGTTGAGAATAGCGGTGATTGCCAAAGAATCCATTTTATCAAATGAGGTTGTCGACAGGATAGCCATACAAATTGAATACGAGCTGCAACTTTTGCTGCAATCACCGACTTAAAACTGTGTTAAAGAATATATTATTTTTTACAAAGCCACAAGTACAAACTAATTAAATTTGTAGTATGATCCGTTTGCCTGATTATATTTAAATAAAGAAAACAATCTAGTATATAAAATATTCCAGTCATAGTCGTGATTCGGTTGTGAAAACCGCAAATTATACGTATACCTCAATACATCAAAGCTTAATTTTTGTAGTATTTTTTGTGTAAATTTTAATACAAATATTTTACAGCGAAAAGATGCTAGCCCCTTTACTGTTTCACCTAACCCCGTTTCCCTTTCTACATAACAATTATATTAACTAAATGAAATTAATTACTCTTTTCAATTGTGTTCATTTCACTATCTGACAATGATTATTTTAGACCACAAGATTCAATGATTACTAAATGCATCAAATTATAAGTGGTCGAATTTTTGTAAATGTAAATGTTGGAATACTATTTGCTGGATTTCATTGTGCGGTATTCAATGAGCCGTCGTTTTGCTAATTTACCTGTGCAAATTGCTGGGCTCTTGTACTACTTGTATAAAAAAAACTATCTTGCTTTTGTGGTAATATTTTGATGATCCAAAAAACGCCTAATTTTGGATTCGACATTATCCACAGAATGTAATGTAAAATTTGCAATATTTCATAGATGGATAAAATGACTTTTAATGAATCAGGATTTTTACACATTCTGCCAATTTTAAAATATCGATATCGTAGTTTTTATCATACTCGTTTTTACAATTATGCTCAGTAACAGTAAGCTGGACTTCCCATTGTACTCAATGATTTTAGGTGTAAAATAAAAACAATTACTTTCAATGGTAGCAACTTTTATTTACAGAAACTACAAAATCTGATAAGATTGCACTGTAGATAACCATTTACCTACCTTTATATAAACACTTAGTACTTCGAATCATCACAACACATACAAATTTCTTACACGTGTAGGGTATTAGTTGGAACAGGATTTTATACAAAATTGTACGTGTACTTATTTAAAAAATATTGATTGGTTTTACCATTTACTTTTATTCTATATCACAAGCTAAGGTTCATTGACGTGACGCTATCTCAGTAGCCAATCAAAATACGCCTTGTGTTTTTAAGCAGCTTCGCTTTTATTTTGTATCCATTTTCTACCTTTTCCAATTTTTGTATTATAAAATTTATTATACACTACATTTATTACATATTGCGCATACAGCAAGCTTGCTGCTACCAAGCATAACAAATTACATAAATGGTCCTATTTGAATTTGAATTTTATCGTGGAGCTGCTTATCTAAGCGGGGTTGAAACACCTGAACACAGTAGTCGCAATGCTTCGTATAGTAATATTATATTAGATCCTTGAATAATTGATTATTGTTCTACTAAAATTCATTACATTATTGGTTAATGGGCAGGTGGGTTTGACTATTTAGATACCTTTAAAATTGGAAAACATTTTCTATCCAATAAAACGACTTCTTTTGCACGCTATTTTCAGTCAGATTTTAAGAAAAAAAAATTATGCTGATTGTAGATTCTTTGTCATATTAATACCAAAGTGAAGTTTTCGATAAATTTGCTGTATTAAATATAAAGCCATAGGACTGCTATTATGGAGCCATAATAAAGTAGAAACCCGGCAACCTGTATTTTGTATTTCTTGTGGAAATGTATTTAAAAGTATCTTGGTTGAAGGAATAGAAACAAAACACCATGGTTTTTGGGAACCCCGACTTCCTATTAAAAGTCAGCAACAATAATTTTGCTTTTGAAAATTTTCACAGAAAATCGGGTGCAAAGTAGTATTTTTTAGAGTGATAAGAAATCTTTTGCTTCTCTTAAGTAAGCGTCTTAAGGTACCTTCAAAAAAACTTCAGGTAGTTATTAACAAATAAATTAACAAGTATACGAACACAAAAACTTCCAATGGTAGCTGAGCAGTTCTTGACAATGCTTTAAAGCAATCGCTTCTTTTTACCATTGCCTTGTAGCTACGTTATTGTCATCAATTGTTACCGATTTAAATGTTTAAAACTTATTTTATTTTTATTGAGGCACTTTAGGATTTCAAAATATGTATATTAGTGTGCTCGTATTATCTTTACCACTGTTATGCTCATACTGCAGTGGCTTAGCAATAGCCAAACCTGAGAAATTAGCACAAGAAAAAAATTCCATAAAATCAGGCAAAGGAATAGCTTTCCCAAACGAAGAATTAAACTTAAACGACGTTCAAAATGGCTTTAATATGGTTAAATGCCACTTTGTCTTTAATAATTTTAACAACGTCGATCTAAACTTCAACATCTTTCCAGCAATTACGAGAAGGCCAGTGAGCAAACTTCTGCGAGATTTTAACTTACATACCAATTTCGACCATAACGATATATGGATTCCTCATGACCTCTCAAACATAACTGTGAAGTATTCCGGTCAAGACCAAGCTCATGTACCCTGTCCAAAATCAAAGTTTCTTTCCGGCATAGAAGACTACCACGTTGATTTTCTTCATGACTTCTGTGTTCGAATGAAACCAACATATTCAGCACAATCAAAGCCGTGGAACTGTCAGGCAGACCTGTTTCTGATGCCGTCACTACAAACACTATTCTGGTTAAGTTATCCGCGATCTTTCACAATTCCAAAGACAACAGGATCTACTGACTTACGATATATGCTACCTTCTTCAAGGCCAACATTCAATATACTCGTTGACTACAATATGGGTTATCAAGAGAATGACCTAAATTTGTGGGTATATGAATATCCCGCACTTAAAGCTAACGTATTTTCGATGAGGATCTATACGTTAGTAGAAATATACGAAGATAGTACACCGACGCTAACACACACTGACTTCTTACTTTACACATACAG
>JAQFZH010005678.1:0-10261 GCA_034695485.1 Entomobrya nivalis
GTGTCCGGATTGCGGGAAGCGTTTTGTGGATAAGCAGGACATGAAGAAGCACATGAATATCCATAAAGCTGAGACATCCTTCGAATGCAGTTTGTGCGGGAAGTTCGTTTCATCACAGAAAGGCCTGCAAGTGCATATTCAAGCACATACTGGGGAAAAGCCTTACAGTTGTAGATTTTGCAACAAGGCGTTTTCTCAGAATGGCAAACTTACAAGGCATGAAAAGGTTACGCATCATTCCAATAAATCGCCCAGCTGTCCCGTGTGTCGGAAAATGTTTGCCACACGAGACTATGTAACAAAGCATCTGAAAGTTCACAGTGAATCCAAGTCTCACATTTGCGACCAATGTGGAAAACCGTTTTCGAATGCAGGAAATTTGCGAGTACATGTAAAACAAGTACACTTAAAAATAAACCACCAGGAATGCAATCTATGCCAAAAACGATTTTCTCACATAAGCAATCTAAGGAGACACATTAGACTTCATACTGGGGAATAGCATCGACAACCCAAATAATTACGTAATAAATAATTTGTGAGTCCCTTAATCTTAAATTACTAAACAAGTTCAAAATTATTTACGGCAAATTTTTATTGTAGTTTTGGTTGAAGCTTCACATGATGTAAAAACAAAACCAATCGTTAGTTTGAAGTCAATTTAAAAACAAAATGTTTCCAAAACGCAAATTAGATAATTCATTATTAGAAAAGTCCGAATTTGGCTTGTTCCATTTTTAGAAATTTTCGATAAAATTTTAAAAATTTCTGTAAAATTTAAAAAAATTCTGTAATGTGTAAATATTTAAATCTAAAAATAAAAACCATTAGGTGTTATTGATTTTAGATTGTAAGTGGATGTGTAACACTAAAAATAAGTGATTGTTTTCATTCAGCTGAATAAAGTATCGAAATTCCCCATAGCCACAACATTAAACATTAACACAAACCTCTATATTAAGTCTACAAATGTATTTTTTATTGTACGCTTTATTAGACTATTTGTGAGCAAATGAATGTTTGAAGTTTTCAGACCAATATACAATTTTTGATCTTAACAATTTTTATTCGTTTATGAAGTAATGTTAGCAGGTTTCATTTCATTTCATGAGGCGTATTTGAATTAAACTAAAGTAAACACGACAAGTGCTGTAAATTTTAAACTAAAATAATCTTAGCTTCACAAAATCAGATTTTTATGTCTTAAGTTTAATGTTTTATATAAATTATTTTTGGCGTTTAAAAAAAGGTTTTTAAACAAACCAAAAACTGCTAATCGGCCATGATACACTTTTTTGTTGCATCTTTAAATTTGTTGGTAATTATTAGCATTACAATTATAATGGTCATATTATGCAATAACTTTCACCATAAGATCAAACATTGAAAATATTTATTGCTGTTAATAAACAAGAATTAACGAAGGCTTTCGTAATTGTGATAAATGTGGAAAGTTATTTTGTACCAACAAAACGTTCAATTCCATTAGCATCTTATTCAGGATACAGCCAAATTCTGTCGATGCATATTTTCTTATTAATACAAACATTAGGAGCAATGCAATTCATAGTTATTAGGACGAATTTAAATGCTGGATATAAGAAACGAAAAAAAATCATAATTCAATAAAAAAATGCCATTTCTAAAAACTTTGCACCCTTATTTACTAAAGTACTTAAATATCCAATATACAATTATTTTCTTAACGTAAACCAGCACAAAATATGTATAAAACAGTCACATTTAAGAAAAAGTATTGATAATTCAAAAATCCCACTTGATTATTATTTTTTGATCATTACAATGTTGCAGACGCCGCGTAAACTATCACTCGATTCATTTCACATTGCCTTTATACATTTTCATTAATATTGTAAATATTGACAACATATTTATCAAGACGTTACAAAATAACAATGTATTACTCAAAGAAGATTGTTCCTTAAAAACATGATATTCGTTTAAGAAATTTGATCAACCAATCTTGGTCTCCTTTTGGATCCATTGCCGTGCCGGGTTCTGAAGTGTCTTGCTAAGTTATCTTTACGATTAAACGAATCTCCACACCGGTCACATTGAAAACGCTGCCCCAATGTGTGCACAGACAACATGTGACGATTAAAATCTCTTTTCTTACTAAAACATTTTGAACAGTCGGTGCATGAAAAAACACAATTTTCCTTGACAGCATTTATAGGAATTATGATGTCTTTTCAAATCACTTCGTCGAGCGAATCCTTTCCCGCAAGTAGAGCACACATGAGAGTGTTCTCCAGAATGAACCTTTAGATGTTGTTTTAGAGATGAAAGATGTTCAAAACTCTTCTGACAAAAAAAGCAAACGGATGGTCTAGGATTGTCTGCAGACAGAACAGGGGCCGGACGTTTTTCTGCAGTGTGAACATACAGATGTTTTTTTAAATGGCATTTTTGTATATAGTCTCGGTCGCATGTTTGGCAGGGGTAAGGTCTCTCTCCAATATGTTGTCTTAAATGGTGATAGAGATGACTGCTCGTAGCAAAAGTCTTCTCACAAAATACACACTTAAAGGGCTTGATGTTCGTGGCTTCTCGAAATGAGTTTGGATTATTACTGCCTGTGGTGGTGTGTTCGTCCGAATCGTAATTTATTTGAATCTCTAGTTCGAAATAGATATCACTACTGCTGGCAAAATCATTTCCCATGATGAGTATGATTTACAAAACATTGAATTAACTGCTGGTGTTGCTTTAGTCATTTCAAGTCAACTTGTTAAATGAGATGTGATTTAGCTGCTTCTCACTTTCACAAGCTAACCTAACTGGTGTAGTTTTTGTTACTAAAGTTAACAACTCGTTCGTGCACGGTGATTTGGTAAATTTGTTCAAATTGGCTCACCCATCGAAACGACACACAAATTGGAACGAATCGACGTCAAACTTGGATTTTTACTAAGTCACTTTTTTCAGAAATCATGCTGGTGAAAAAATTATTCAAATGCCTGAATTGCGGACATATTTACACATGTAGGGTTGTATCATTCGGTCATTTACCCGAGCATATTCAAGTAATTTAAATACCACTACATTTTATGAATATGAGCATCCATGTGTGCCTATATACGTGTGTGTCCGTATGCTGTATGAACTGCAATTGTAGTATTGTCGTAACTGGCAAAGCATTGCATACTTTACTTTATTAGTCTGAAACAAAACAGTGCCAAATGTATTTCGTATTTATGTCCAAATTACTTAATGGAATTTTCGACTAGTTCACACAAAATGTTCATTTGTGTACTAGATATGTCATATATATGAGTGTATGTTTGCTGCGTGGGTTTTCTACGTGTGCCCATACACATTTTGAGTGCATGTAAGTTCTTAAAAGTGATTCTACGTTGTGCTCAGCTCTGATACACTAACACTATTTTACCTGACTTAGATATATCATTCAATTTTGTGAACGATTACCTCTATAAATAAAGTTGTGTAGATTTGCTTGTAATTTACATACATATGGATGGGATTGTGAATATTTTGATACATGTTTGCTTGCAAGGCAAAAGGTGAGGTTGAAAAAGACATACACTTCCTGTATCACGCGAACAATTCATGTCTCGACATGTCGGTTTACCTTTTGTGAACTGCGCCTTGGCGTATTACCCAAAGTAGACAGTAGCCTGTTGAAAACGAAGTCAGTCTGTCAATTCTACTAAATTGTAACCCTTTCACATGCACCTGTGTTGCCTTTCCTTTTAAGGCAATTGCATGCCCAGTGAGTATTCAGTGATCACGTGATATAAAAGCAGAAGGGTACACACTTATCATGTGTTCTTCAGCGGTTTTACATATTGCTTCATGTTTTGTTATAGAAGTACATATGTTGTCTAAAAGTAAAACGCGCGCAATAAATACGAGTACTTTACACGTGTTTAAGCAATGCCACAAAAATGTTTTTTGTGCTATGCATACGTTAAACAGGAATGGAAATGGTAGCATGTTGCCTTAAAACTTCCACGTACTAAAACAATAATAGAGGATGTTGGTACACATAGTATTTTGCTGTGTTGTTTGCCGTAAAGTTAAATAACGAAGTGAATTGATTGTATTTGAATTACGCATCAACATTTAGTTGTCAACTATTTAATAAACAGCTTATGTGCATCAAAGTAAATAACGTTAAGAGAATGCTCAGATTTAAAACGTAAGTTACCATCATGATTTTAATTTTGGATTAGGAGTTAAATATTTTTCTAACCGACCGACCAATACACAATTCCGTAAATTCCGATTGTGATTTTTTCCAATGATAAAGAAGGATTTTGAATTGTGCTCCAGTTTTCTCTGTCTAGACTATTTTATTATCTTCTGCAAGTACCTCAGCAGTCGTCTATGGCCATTTGGTGATCTGATCACGTGATATGACGACAAGTTGACTTGTAGTCCTTCCGTGCTTTCCTTTAGGGTATTACAATGAGTTTGTTTGTCGTAGTGAGCATACTCATATCACCTTGTGCAAAGTGAAATATGTATTGACGTGATATATACATAAATACTACGTGAAAGTACCCGTTTCCTTAATATTCCAAGGCTCATATCACAGCAACATCCTATCAATGTTTAAAGGAGCAAGTAATGCATATGTATATATTTTTGACGTGATATGGGAAAGAATGCTAAGCTATTTACTAGAAATAAACCAAGCCACGCTCATTACAGAAACCGGAGAAGAAGAAAACAGTTTAACTTTGTTTTTCGTTGGGCGCATTGTAGAATGTTTGCATTTTAAGGATTAACACTGAATATATATTTTGTGAAAAGGACTTGAATCCGTACGGAACAAACATGTTTTTACGTACGTCTCATATAAAAAAAATATTCGTGATACCTTTCTGCATTGTACACAGTTGACTACTTCATGATTCTTAAAGCAGCAGTAAAGTAGCAAGCTACGACTTATTGCAATTATGCATATTATATTGTTATATGAATGCAACTAGTTGGTTTGAGTTTAACCTACATGCTCATTCCTTTGCAAGAGTTTTGCAAGCTATACAGCAGCATTTGTAATTTAATCTGTTCCTGCTCTACCTAAATTACATGCAGTCCAGCTAAGAACACGTTTATTCTTGCAGCTTTGTTAGCGTTTAACCCAAAAACTTAAAGTTTGACATTTTAAAGCCCAAGAAACACTCCTAATACTGAAAAGGGCTTCATTTATGTCTGAAAATTATTGAATCATTGAACTGGAGGATTTTCAGCCAGTGATGGTCCACCTCCAACAAACTTTCACAGAAATGGCGAAGGAGAACCTAAACTGTGAATTAAAGTGTAAACGAAATGTTTCAAAGCAGTCGTCTAAATTTCAATTATCTCGAAAGTGCAACCAACGATCGTATCAGTGCCTATTCTGTGGGAAAGTTATTTCCAGCCTGAATTCCTTAGATAATCATTATCTTTTACACACAAAAGAAAAACCTTACTTTTGTAATTTGTGTGACGAGTCGTTCGGCCTAATCAACATTCTAAAGAGACACATCGCAATGCATACCGGCGAAAAGCCGTACAAGTGTACAATTTGTAAAAATCCTTCTCACAAAAATACAATCTAAGCAAACATCAGCTGATTCACAGTAGAAACAGATTTTACCAGTTCGGTCACTGCAAAAGCCGCTTTTTACATAAATCTAGGTTCACAAAGCACATGGACACACATAAAAAAGTTGATTGCCACGTCTGTAAAAAAGAATTTAGGTCCAAACGACAGCTGCACCCGCATTTAAAACGACACCTTGTAACCAAGCCATATCAGTGTTTATTTTGTCTGAAAACATTTGCACAGACTAAGGATCTTTACGTGCACTACATTACATATGCACACCAGAGAAAAACCTTCCTTTTGTGACTTGTGTGAGCAAGCGTTTGGACAAGAGACTACTTTAAAACGTCTTATTAGGACCCATACTGGGGAACAACCTCATGAATGTGGAACCTGCGGAAAGCACTTTTCCCGGATTGGCAATCTCCGAAGTCATCAGTTGCTACACAATGTTGAGAAAAAATACCAATGTAGCCATTGTGAGAGAGGTTTTCAGCACAAATCAAATTTTAATAACCACATGAACACCCATATTGAGAAAACACCTCATTTGTGCAATTTATGTGGCAAATATCTGTCTTCGAAGGATTCACTTGAAAAACATCTCCAATTGCACACAGGAGAAAAGTCTTACTCTTGTTCGACTTGCAACCAAACGTTTGCCCAACAGCAAAAATTACGGATTCACCAACTATGGCATAAGCAGTGTGGATTATTTAGGTGTCATATTTGCGATAAAACATTTCGGCGGAAATATTATCTGACTGCGCATTTAAAAACACACACGGGCCTTAAGCCGTTTACTTGCGAAAGGTGTGGGAAAACTTTCGCTGTCAAGCACCAAATGCAGAGCCACGTAAAGTTTGTGCACTTAAAGGTCAAGGATTTAAAATGTGAGTTGTGTGGTAAACTGTTTGGCCGAAAAAATACGTATAAAGTGCACATGCAAAGTCATACTGGAGAAAAACCTTTCAAGTGTAATATTTGTTTGAATACCTTTCTAACTAATTGTGAACTAAAGAAACATGGAAAATCACATCTGAAAACGAACTAATATTTGGGAAGCGCACATATTGCAATAAACCATTTAGATAAATATTTCTACGAGACAAGGAAGAGTACATTATTGGAACAGGAATATGATCACCACAACAGATCAAAGCATGCATGCACCAATTATCCACTAAATGGATTTTATGATGAAACTTAATAACAATTTATTGCTGCTTTTATGTGCATGATGGAAACATGTTTAATTAAAAGAAGTTACGTTTTGTAAAGTTTGGCTTGGCAATTTTCGTGCCAAAAATAACACTATAATGTATGCCTTAATTAGTGTTAGTTGTTACTTATTTTTAGCGGTATTAGTTTAGAAAACCATTCAATTTTTATTAATATAAATCCCTTCTTTTCATTGTAACTAATAGTTAGATATGCTGATTTATGCGAAGGAACTTTTTACTACATGTAAAAAAATTGGTAAATACAATTTAATTTTCGATCTCGGATACATCAAAAACGACCATGCTCTTTATAATTTCACTTCTACTTAATTTAAATAGCAATTTAAGATTGTAATAAGTATTAAAGTGTTGGATAATAGACAATTATGTTTATGGAAGTCGGACAGTTTAAAAATAAATGTAGAAATGCTGTTAAAAAAGATTTTAGCCATGTAACAAACAATTGAGAAACATAAAATACATAATTGATTAACTATCATGCAATTTGTGCGAATATAAATTAAGTAGGTTACAAGTTAACAAGTTATGCTAATAAGTATTTCTTAGATACGATTTTTGCTCCGAAACCTTACATTAGACCTACCGTTTTCTTTCCGTGGACAAATCGTCGAAGTTATTTTGTTAAGGTTTATGCTGAAACAAATAATTTCCGGCGGAACGGTTTTATGAGTTTTATTGATCTTATTAGATACATTCGAAATATCCGTAGCCGTTACAGTAGTCTTCCATAGTCCATAAAATCTGAACTAAGCTGTGTGCCGGATGAATTTTTGGATTATTGGAAGCAGAGGTTTCCTCGCCTTGTCCAATTGGCGTGGAATTCCATTTCAAATTTCGGCATAAGGCCAGCATTTGGCTTAACAGAATACTTTTGGCCAAATGTAGATTTTATGTATTCTTATAAAGGATCTCAGGTATGGGAGGAAATAAAGTAAGATCAGAACCATTTGAAGCCAACCACATTTGTAAGGTAGAGCTAATTTGAAGCAAAAACTATGGAAAAAACATACTTAATACCTTATTTAGATATGTTGGGAATTCCTTTCCTTTTTTGAAAATATTTCTTATTAATTTAATTAAAAGATACGTTTCTAGTTTAAAAGTAATTTGAACTTTTTATGTTCAAATTTTGCTCTTAAGAATTTTATTAAGTTGTTAAGTGTAGATTTTCTTTGGCAAGCCACTGTTTATTTTTGAATTAGATTTTTCATGACTTCTAAAGTTGTATGTCTTGTGGTTTTAGCTTGCAATACATAATTAGTTAAATATGTTACTGGTTCATCTATAGCTGAGTTTTTTGTAGGCGAATCAAAATGTGTGTGTTTATTTAAAATGTTATCGCACAGGTATGACAACTGTATTTATCAAAATACTGCCAATAAAAACTTAAAATAAGTATAGTTTGTCTCTTAGTAAAATGGAAAATACAAACAACTTATATTTTTAAAATATTTCTCGAATAAAAAAAGAGTTTATAAAATGCTTAGGAAATACTTCTATTGTAAATTTCTAGTAGATAAATACATAAACATTACAAAAAATATCAAAATAAGTATCAATAAATTTATTTGTAAACCAATAATATTATGATTTGATTTGTAACAATGAAGTTTATTTTAATGCACTTTGAAGTTCTGTCTTTGCTTTGCTCATGGAAAATTACTTGTACAATCACATCACCACTTACAGTTTACCGTTTGAACAAACACACATACCTTGCCATCACAGCACAAAAGCTGATAAGTTGCTGTTTTCATGTATTCACACTCCATTCAGCTACTTTGGTGAAGAGCTGTTGTAATTTGGGGTCTGGTTTGCTTGCGTAGTACCCCTTCAATAAGTACTTGTGTAAATCGGGAAACTAATATAACATCCTAATAAATTGGCAAACAGGAAGTTAAATTGTGTAACGTTCCGCATATTTTGTGAAGAACTCAGTAAATTCACCTCGACGAGTTTCCTATGAATCCACAAAGTTTTATTACCGTATTTTTCGCGTACCACTATTCTAATTTGTATATATAATTATTATTTTCAACCTGAAGTTCACCAAATATAAACTGTCGTAGAATTTGGACCCAAAAAATCTGTGTATGCTGAGAAACTTTTCAAGATCTGATGTACTGAATCCAATCTTTTAGTAATGCAAAAGAAAGATCGTGGCTTATGAAACCGATTAAATATGCGTTCAATCAAATATATTGTATTTATAGTATATTTTATAATCTATTCGGTAGCTGAAAAAATAATTTTACCTAAAACAAGGAAAACACGTGGATACATTTTGGAAATGACATATTGTTTTACTTCCTTACATTTTCTTAGTGCGCCTTACGTCGGGAAAATGAACTAGAACCCCGAAGACTGACTGCGGAGAAGCAATATCAGATCGCAAATTAGTTAGAATTGTAAGCAACACTCTTTGAGCAACAATACTTGATTTCATTTTGGGAACAACATTTTGTAGAATCTTTTATAGTAATTTCTCAAAATGTGTAGTCACATTAAGTATCATTAAGTAAATTGCTTACAATTTTATTTTGTGGCGACGTCAGTCTCTCAGGATTTTTGGTACAAGGAGATTTTTAAAAGTGCTGATTTTTACTGTGGTGATTCAAGTAGATAAAGTTTTTAATGTGTAAAACTTATGGAGTGTAGTATGTGTGGGAAGATTTATGCACTTGGAGCTTTTTGGTTATTTGGCGATTTATGTATATAAATGACAACTTTCTTCGTTTTTTGTATAAGTAAAGTAACTGATCTGTGCTCGTATAAACGGTGGGCTCGTATTTTTGGTTTGTTTCAATGTGAAAAGAATTTGCAAAACTACAGGTCACACAGACTACAAATACGATGCAAAACTACTTGTATTATTAGAAATTACAGAATACGGAGTTTTGTAATGTACCCGCAGTTCATGGGTTAGAAGTAAATATATTGCACATTTGTGTGTTTTTGACAATGAAAAGTATCAAATCTTCAGAATTATAACTTCAGTTTTTCAATGATATATACTTATTTTTGCCACCGAACCAAGTTAAAAAATACAGTACTTATAGCGGTTTATAAATCCTACTTAAACAAATTATAATTATTTTACAATTCCATCGTTATCTTTAGCTGATTGAATTTTCTTAGACGCATAACAAAATTGACTGCTAGATTTAAAAAAAAATATTCTAACTAAAGTCATAATGTGTCATCTAAGTATTGTGAAGTTGCACGTGTTTGCTTCTATTTCTCTCAACTGAGAAAGTTTCTCCACAAACTTGGCATTTATAGGGGTTTTCCCAGTATGGAACCCCATATGTTTTACAAGATCATTTTTACAAACAAAAGCTTTTTCGCACAAATTACAGTGCTTCTGCTTAATTTTCTGTGCAAATTGCTTTCCGCACTGTTTACATGAGCAATAATATTCAACAAATACTACACCCAA
>JAQFZH010005679.1:0-10261 GCA_034695485.1 Entomobrya nivalis
GGATGGTAGTATGTAAAATGTGGCAGTATGGATGGTAGTATGTAAAATGTGGCAGTATGGATGGTAGTATGTAAAATTTGGCAGTATGAATAGTAGTACACACATACTACCACCCAACATAGTACCATCCATACTGCCACACTTCATACTATCATCCATACTGCCACACCACACACTTCCATCCATACTGCCACACTTCATACTACCATCCATACTGCCACACTTCATACTACCATCCATACTGCCACACCACACACTACCATCCATACTGCCACATTGCGACCTCAGTACAGTCATACTACTAACTACTGTAAATGTGTCTACGTTGACTGATTTCAGAAAAATGTCGACTAATACCGAAGCAAAGGCGGGAAATCGAGTACCTGCTACATCGTCCTAGGGTGGGAATTGAGGGTTTCTTAGTTGAGGTCTTTTAAAGGTTACTGCACTTAGTGCAGTAACGGGCCCATTACTAGTAACACATAAGTAAAGGGAAGATTCGCTCCACCATTCGCTCCATCTTCTGATCTACGTTTTACAGCTTTCGGTGTTCTGCTCTTTCCTAGAGCTCAGTCAACAAAAGCCTTTTCTCAGGTTCGGGCGTACTTTCTCCAGAAGAGTGATTCCAGGAAAGTATCCTTAATTTTAAGAAATTTTAAAAATGTGATCTCATGCATTTTTTGTAGTAAATCTATTTATCTGCCAAAAAGCCATAAAATCTCTTCAAATATGAAACAACTGTTTATCAGTTCAATAATATTATATCCAACAACATCATAACAGGTTAAAATATATTATTGTCTAAACTTTGTAGAAACGACTGAATTACTGAATTCTAGGGCATTGTGAGAGGTAACTGTTTTTATATTTAAAGCAACTAAAATTAGTAACTGTGCAAGTGCGGTTTTACATCATTTCAAATCATGTCGATATTTGCTTCACTCAATTACCTCTTAAAACGAGCATATTCTGGCGTCCATCAAACAGCATCAATGAGGCCACTTCTAAACATAATGCTTAAAGAACACAAGACTTCAACAAAAGCTTCATTGATTGATGGCAGTGAAAGTTCAACCATCGATACAACCAGCTACAGTATATATCCACCTAATATACTGGGCATAGATAACTTTTCTGATGAAGTTGAATTTAACAAGTCGTTCATTACATCATTATTATATCAGTGGCCAAAATTTATAAATACACATACTTCTAAGCCAAAAGCATTGGAAGATACATTCACAAGTGAAAGTGGCTTACAATTTACCAACGAAACATTTCCTGATGCTGAGCATTTACTTGAAAGTTGGTGGAACGTTTTTGACGAGAGATACTTGAGACATGGCTGGGCATGGACAATCACACTGATTATAGCTTATTTGACAATTCTTGTTGCTGGGGTGATTGGAAACGTTATGGTTATTTTGGTGGTTTTGCTACGTCCTCAAATGAGAACTGTGACTAACATGTTAATTACGAATTTGGCTGTGGCTGACTTGTTTGTTATTATATTTTGTGTGCCTTCAACTCTATTGGCAAATATTTTTGCTCGTAAGTTACCAACTGTCCTTTTCTAACAATAATAATGTTTATTCAAACCTTTTTACAAATTCCAAAATATCCATTGATTTTTTATGCGTGTTTTTTGATTTGCTTTTCAGCTTGGATTCTTGGTATGTTCATGTGCAAAGCAGTATCATACGTACGGGGAGTCTCTGTGTGTGCTTCAGCATACAGTTTAGCTGCAATCTCACTTGATAGGTATGCTATTATTGCTAACTTCATGTTGTTGAATACTTAATTCTAATAACTTTATGATCAATAGTTACTTGTAAAAGTAGTATTAAATGTTGTGATCATTATTTTGTTATAGATGTCAGGCTATTTACCGGAATTATGAACGACCACGTGGTTTTTCTCAAACAATTTGTGTAAGAGCTGTCGTTGTAATTTGGGTAGCCGCTAAATGTTTAACCATTCGATGGGCAGTGATATTCGAAGTTAAAGTGTCAGAAAACGATGGACTTTGTTATTGTGTGGAGACGTGGAAAGATAAAAAGCTTGGAAATATATACTTTATTGTGGTTAACCTCTTCTTTTTCTACGCGATATCTTTGTTGCTCATATTTGTCTCAAACTGGATCATTTATTGTCATGTGACGCATCGGCATGTGCCACAGGATTCCATGTCCTCAGAACCTCTGAGAAAAATGCATCGACATACACGACATGTTGTGCTTCGAATGTTGGGTATTGTAACCCTTACATTTCTCTTCAGCTGGTTGCCCCTTTATGTTCTCGTAATTGTAATTAAATTTTCAAAAGATAAAAGTGAGTCGGAATACAAAATTTTAGGAATTTTGATGCCTGTAGCACAATGGCTCGGAAGTTGGAACAGTTGCATAAATCCCATCCTCTACGCATTTCTCAATAAAAAGTTTCGACGAATGTTTAAATCTATTTTACCATCCTGGATTCCAGTGATAGTGGTTGGACAAGATGAGGGTTCTATAAGAACCCCTAGTTTTACTAATACTGCATACACAAGACGAAGTTTCGGTAGAAGCAGAGCTGAAAGCAAAAGTGATTATCATCGTAATCATCAAAATGGACACAGAGCTTTACATAATCATGCAAGTCTACTAATTAGTATATTTCATGAGCATACGGGAGCAATAGCAACAACCACAACCCATATTATAAACACTACTCTACCAGCTGCGGCAGGTTTAATTAGTGGCAAACCGAAAAATATCTTTGAAATTGTAACCGACGTATAAAGGTATTATTTGGTCTTTTTCTTACACCGTATGAATTTGTCATAATTTTTTATCCAAAATATAATCGAACTGATATTTGTGTTAGTTAAATTTAAAATCGTCATCAAATGATGTCAATCAACCATATTTTATGTGTCTGTGTACACAATACTTTAGAATGTAAAATTAAAGTGATTTTCAAGATTAACTTTAATCTTAAGCGTGTGAATTTTTTTAACCAAGTATTTTGTTTGCGATAAAAATTTATCCTCAAATTAATTTTTTGACGCACAGAATCATAATTCCCTTTGAGATATCGTTACACTTTTTCCTAAATAAATCCCATCAAATCCAACTCCATTTTCAGTGTAGATCAAGGGCATTATGGGTTAAGACTGATTCATTTCCAATTCAATTGATTTCCCAGAAGAGGAAACCTTCTGTACAAAAGGTATAAAATCAATAGGTTTAAAATATATATTTTTTTTAGCAAATATCTTAATTAAAGACTTCAATACTATATGAAAGGCTTATAAGTCAACTACAAGTTATACAGTTCAAGAATAAGAAATTCTGTTACTGGACTCAGTTACATTTTAAACAGTTTTTTCTTTGTTCTGGGAATAGATTTAGGACAAGAAGTTCAGAAAATCAATTTACTTTTCCTCGCAAAGATGCCTTAAAGTAAGTGAGTTCTGAAGAAACACTTTTTGAGACTAAAATGTTGAGAAACTATATCTCTTCCTCCGTAAAATAACGCGTGATTTGTAGTGGTTTACAAAGAGCTTTATGTCTCTCTAAGCTCTGTTGATGATAGGATGAAGTTTGGCGATGAACTTGTGACACAAATCATTTATTCTAGAAACATCTGAAATAATAAAAGTCAATTTACATACAAAGTTATTTTGTTGGCATTCTCTTTTAGTGTGCCCAGGGAAAAGTTTTTAAGATGAGGATCACTTTTATCAGATTATGTCAGTGCCAATTTATAGTTAATGGAATTTTTATTGCTCATACGTAATGCATGCTTGTATGTGAGGAAACTATTTTAGTGTGTCATTCTATGCGGACAACAACTTTTTTAAATTATGTGTTTATAAATTAGTTTGTTTTCTGATGTGATCATTTGCAGTTACTTCACTCATTTGTATAATTTACGCACTGAATAATTAGCAATTTGAGAAAATGAATTAAATATGTTTTTTACTTAAATTCTAGTTGCAAAATGACAATGTGATCGTTCAACAGTCTCATGATATAAAAAAGGGAAACCTAGGTTACCTTACAAAATATCAAACTGAATTCGGTATTTTCAGTGATATTTTCTACAAGTATTTAAAAAATATTATATGAATATAGTACACGTTTGTGCAAAGTTAATTAAATATTTTACACCGTGTCCCACTTTAAATGGCGTTTTCAGTTCAGTAGCGACATTTAGAGTACAATAAATGCTTCGTAATTGAACACTATACATATTTATTGATGTTAAACACAAAAATAAAGTTTTAAATCTTTAATTCATCATTAAGTTTTTAGAGTGCCTTTTATTTTATTTTTACCGAGATGGAATTATTATGTATGAAAGGAAATGTTCAGATTCAGTTTTGAGCTTCTTTGAAACGAGTGTGGAAAAAAGTAGAAAAAAATGATCAAATGACAAACCGGTACCTTGTCATGCAAAATCATGACTAAGCTTCCTTTACGTGTAAAATTTATTCAAGACGCGGACTATGAAATGTCCTGCATAACTTACTGAGTTATGAATTGTAAATGCTCGCCTTTTTTTTGTCCCCCTGGAAAGGTCTAGCTTTACATATTAAACAACTTTCACTACGAAAAGACACTTGTACACCAATATTTTGAAAGATTTGTCGTAGACGAATCAGCAAAAGCGAAAAAGTTATTTTTTTTACAAAATAACATCGTGTTTAATTGTGCAGAAAGACTTCAACTTGACCTCGATTAGTAAGCAGTGTATGGCCAACATAAAGTAAGTGTAGCATATGCTGGAACTTCTAATGTCGACAATGTCATATTTTGCTGTTATATTACCTGTAGTTGAAAATGGTACATTATGTATTGGGTAGTTTTCGTTTTTTGTTCCAATAACATACATATGTAATTGCAAATTCTCCTAATCTATTTTATCGGTGGTCCAAAATCGAGTTTGTAACTTTGTCAGTGCAGTAGTAAAAGTAAAACTTTCATGTGATAGTCCTAGCCATTGATTTTTTGCACTTATTTAAACAAACTCGTATTATGTATACATTTATTCTGTTTTGATTCAAGTTTACGAGAAAAAGTTTTTTAGAGTGGGATATGTGATTACATAACGCAAAGTAAAGCTTGCATAAAAATTAAAAGGAAAATGAAACGTATAATGAATGAATTCCAGAATGTTACCCAAAAACAGTAATACAAGGTTACATTGTATACATACAGTGGGTAGATCGAGAACATATAAACGGGCAGAACCATTAAGGTAGTTGCAATTGTCCACAATTTTCACAAAAAGTGGACTAGAAAAAAATCTTCATGAGCAATAAATCAATTAAAATTCTCAAGTTTGAGTAGGGTTTGACATGTCATTATTTAAATTGCACATTTATCACACAATCTGATGGAGTATGTTGTATGAACTATATGAAAGTATGGTGCATGATGAAATCGAATGCGTGCCTATCTTTCTCAGTTGTTCACTCTAGACGTGCAAATGCATAGCATTATGTACATTTTTGTGAATAAAAATCGTATTATAATGCTCTCGAGTCATACACAATACAACCTTTGCGGGTTGCAACATACTCATGAATCTGCATGAACTTGCATGAAAACATCGGCCACATCATCGCATATGCACGAATTTAAGGAAAGGATACATTTTTGGTGCAAACCTTGTGTGATAAATGTGCGATTTGAATAATGACGTGTCAAACCCTACTCAAACTTGAGAATTTTAATTGATTTATTGCTCATGAAGATTTTTTTCTGGTCCACTTTTTGTGAAAATTGTGGACAATTGCAACTACCTTAATGGTTCTGCCCGTTTATATGTTCTCGATCTACCCACTGTAAGTGCACCTAAATTGTTGTGTACCAAAAGTACGTATTATTGGTTATAATTGTAAAATGAATTTTTTTCACTTAGGAACTTTTTTTAAATTTAATTTTCTTTAAAGATTTACGTAACCTAGTGTAATGCACATTAAATGTAAAGCTGCATATTTAAAAGTCATTTTCAATGTATTTTCTTTTTTACAAACAAAGTTTGATACATCAGGTGTATTCTTGTTGCACTTTACCATTTGCGTATAATATTATTTAACTTGCATATTCATTCGGCCTTGAAATTGCAAAACTGAAAAGTTGGATAATTTTAGTAGTTTTTTTCACTTAAAACAATATACGTTCCAATATTTTGTAGGTAAGTTAACTGCAACTGCGGCAGTTTTATGGCATCCCGTTTTCCCGTTTTTTCGAGTTTTAAGAAGAAAATCGTGTATAAGCATAATAAGTACCCCATAAAGTGACGTTTTATATCTTTACATGGTCCCTGATGATGATCCGCGGTTGGCAAACTTCCAAGTAAGGTTATACAATAGTATATGGAAGGGATATTAAGTAGTAAGTGGCAAAATATGTTATAGTGTTTCAAATGTCGTAAAATCCAAGTTCGCAATTCTGATTCTGTTTTCTACAATGTTGTTTTTTTACTTTAGTAGTTTTTTGTAATACTAAGTGAAACAAACTTTTGTGCATTTTGTCCCATTTTTAATGTTGTATGTCTCTTGTTTTCAGCTTAAACAATAAAAAGTATGTTTACAAAACTCCATAGTTACTTGAGAGCCCTTGACTTTAGCACTCAAAAAGAAG
Source organism: Entomobrya nivalis (assembly GCA_034695485.1). NCBI lineage: Eukaryota > Metazoa > Arthropoda > Collembola > Entomobryomorpha > Entomobryidae > Entomobrya > Entomobrya nivalis. Next base: position 6,636 of record JAQFZH010005679.1, read on the forward strand.
GAAAATTATCATTAAACATTCATTATCACTTCGTACGTGGGAATGAACTGGAGCGAAGAACGCAAGGGCTTTTTTACATTTTTTAATTGCTTCGTTCTATTTGGTACGACAATACAGCTATTTGATTCACAACTTTGATATATACTTTTGTTGTTTAAAAGAAAAGCGTTTGAAAATAAATTTTCATCACCGAGCTTTTGAAACACATAGGTTTTAGAATATCCAAAAATTGCCCATTGTATGCAATAGTCAGTAAAAACAAAAACAAAAAGAGACGCTGTTTATTTTGCGCCAAATATTAATAAAAGTTTGGAGTAACGCAATTATTTAATCAGGCTTCATAAATTCGTCTGTTGGCATTACGTTTTTACTAGAGGCTTGGTCATCAAGTAATGCAAGAAATATTTTATTAATAATCAAACGGAATTACAACCATTCGAGGTTTTTGGAAGCATTCGGGTTTTTTATTCTGCCTGATGAGGAAAATAGTATCAGTGTTATCAAATGCTCCATGTGCACTTTTAGACGGTTCCTAATGAGAAGAAAATTGAATGTAATACGAAAACTCCACGAAAACTAGAACGCTGGCCAAAATCAATCCTGACTGCTTACTTTTGATTGCCAGATTAATTACAAACATTCACTTTGAACTGCCCCGCACAACAGTTGAGTAGTGTAAACCTTTCTGATAGTTCTTTCCCAACTGCTTACAGAGAAGGTTTATTTTTACTGTCAAGCTATGAAAGATATGAAACTGACAACTTTTGTTCGTAGCTATTGAACCATAATAACTACCTTTCTGGGTCCAGTTCCTTCGTTGAGAAAATATAAAGCTGTGTCTCATCCGGATTATATAATAGTCTCTTGAATTGTATATTTTAAATCGAAACTTCATCTCAATTATCAGAATATAGTATCGAGCCTTACAAGAAATATCTAAGATGCTCATCACATGATAAGTATCATATAATTAAAGTCTGCATATCTATTCCGTTGTCTTGGTCTGGCAAAAATCCAAGTCGGAATGGTCGAAAGGTTGTGGAGAAAGGAAATTTCAGAAAAAGATGCTAAAACGAATGGTCCAATACAAATGTAAAAAGGCATGTGTAAAACAATTACATTTGCAAACCATTGACTCCAACACAAAAAAACGTGTCTCGTGGATGGAGCGTTCATCTATGATACTATTCATTACCATTACGTAAGTGAAAGCGAAGCGTCAGTATTAGCTTGATCAAGTTTGTTTGTCAGTACGATATCTCAAAAACGGGTTGACCAAATTCCGCTAAAAAGTGAGTCAGTAGTAACTATTGTCAAGGGCAAGAACCCTCTCGTCACAATAATGCCTACATTTCAATACATATAAGAAATTATAAGAAATGCTTATCAAAATCGGATCCCACTCATGAACAGAAAAGAAGAAGGTGCCCGTGACTTCTTGCACAAATTTTGGAATTCCTTATTATCTCTATTTTATAATATTGATCCAAACTGAAATCATTAACTTATCTATGAAATTACTTTTGTTCGCTGTTATGTTATAATATCTATCTTCCCTGAAGAGGACTTGTGTAAAACAAATCGAAACGTTGGAATTTATTAAAAATAAATTTAAAACTTTCGAAGAACCCTGTATCATTAATTTCTAATATTTCAATACATAGTCAACAATAAAAAAAATTGCCACTCCTCTTCTCTGAATAACCTGTGTTTCCTTGTCCGACATCCATATATTTACTACTTTGATAAGCCAAAGTCGATAACATCAACACAAATAATCATATATTTCCCTGTTCAATAAAAATTTTCCATCGCGGTATACCAAGTTTTTGAAGTGGATGTATTCAAAGTCGAAGGCGGTTTTAAGGTAAGAGTAGCGGTAGCAGAGGTTCAAAAATGTCTTATACGGAAGAGCCGAAGAGATCCAAGACAAGTATATTGTACCTTCCTATGGTATAGTGAGTGGAGAGATGGGGGGTGAGAGGGTGTGGTGAAAGTGATTTTGATTTTTTAATAATAGCTTTTGGTTTGATTAATATGTTGAAGCAATGCGGTATATTTATTTGATAGTAAGCTATATATAAAGCCTTTCTTGGCTTTAAACTTGTACATTTATTTCAAATTTGAATGACTTTCTGAAGTTACTCCACTTTGGTAACTTTAATAAAATCGTCCACTAGCTAGTACTTATTGCACCCTTGTATATATTCCAGCACATATTATCTTTCAGACTCGTTCAAATAAGCATGTATGAAAATTGTTCTAGATTCATAGAAAGAAACTCTAGCCTCCATACATAAGTTTGCTCATGTAAGCTCTTAGGTAAGTTAAACCATTTGCAAATGCCACAAAAGTTTATATTACACGTAAATTATTTCATGCGTTGGGATTCTTGTTGAAAATGTGATTCAAAATATAAATTGCTATAAGGTAATTAACTATTTGACTTTCAAAAAGTAATTAGAATCACTTTATTTGCGGTTGCTGTTCAATAGCTAAAAAATATTACAATGTTTAGAGTTGAGGGCATACTGTATACAGTATTATTTGAAGAAAGCTAAAGCAGAGAAAGTAGCGTTTGTTTATTGGACTGTGATTTCTGCTCGGAAACCACTTGATACGCTTGCGAATAACGTATTACACCAACCAAACGTCAAGCTTACGAACTAAGAAGATCTGCTTTGTTCAAGTTGTGGTGAAGTATATTTTTGGAGTAGAGCTTGCTTTATATATGGTTTTATTAGAACAACATGATATTGGGCTGAGGTATACAAGTAAAAGCAACAGCTCGAGTGGAAGTAGAATGCTATATTGTTTGCTAGAATTAATAACCAATAAAACTTGCTGCAATACAACAGCTTTATATTGGCCACATAACATACTCTCACAAACCAGGAAATAACAATTCCGCATATAAAATTCTAACGAAAACATTCAAATATCTTCTTTAAAATATTTATTCATTTCTTTACCCTCTATGTGTTTTTATGAAGTACGTCTATACATTAAAGATAAATGTTAAATCCACGCTGTTTATGTTTGATGTTTTGGATACGGAATCTTTTTGTACTTAAAACGGCAGTGTTCTCGATTGATCTGATGCGTAGGTCGAAATAATATTTTGGTGAAGAAATGAAGTCAATAACTGTTCATGTCGGATGCTGATTCATCTTAGCTTTCTAGGCTTTTGGAATAATACTTTAGCTCAGTCATTCAAAGGCTTTTCGCTTGTTCAGACGGACTTTCTCTATAGTCAGCATATCACTAAAAACCGGAGCATTTGGTAGCATAAGCACAAGCAATAGCCTGAAAAGGCTTTAATTGTATTCTCCCCAAACAAACTTATATACTCTGTAACTAAAGCATCAGTTTTTGTGCTAAATTACTTTTTACTATTAAATCCAAAGTAAAAACTGGATCTTATGTGAAATATTCAACTATAGCATGCATATTAGCTGCTGCATTAAATTTTTTATTGACATTATGGGGTAATTTGAGAATAGGTGAACCAGAACCGCAGTAGTTTCCAATTTAAAGTTAATTCCGTTGTAATTCATTTTAGAAAAACTCTTTCTTTTCACCAGTAACAACCATGTCAATATTTTCTTCACTGAGTTATCTTTTGA
>JAQFZH010005680.1:0-10260 GCA_034695485.1 Entomobrya nivalis
TGAATTCGATAAAATGCCATCACATTGCACATTGTTGTGTGGGGTCCAGGGCGAAGCCTGGCTGGCAGTTTCTAGTTGTATTATATGCATAAAGTTCTTCTGGAAGGCTAGGATTAATCAGCAGAAAGAAACAACAACTATATAGTATAAGTGTCCAAGTTTGCAATGTTTTTTTAATCTTCGATTTTCATACTGACTTGTATCCTCAGTTGGAACAGTGGCTCATAGGTAAATATTTTTTTAAGGAATTTGCCAACTAAATGACTAATACCATAGGAAATAATATTTATGAAGGAATACCATACATTATCAGCAAACGCACCTGAATTTAGTCTATTTAACGTATAATCATTCAAGCGTTCAATTTAGTCGGAATTATAAGGAATAAAAAGGCTTAGCATCGGTTGGATTTTTAAAATGACAAACCAATACGTCGATATTACATTATTAGGAAATATCTTAAACTCGTCTTGGATTGAGCTTTAGTAGCTGGAACACGTAGTTTGAGCAATTGAAGGATATCGATACTGAGTATAGTAATGACAGTAATTACTGTTATGTTGGAAATAATATACACATATGTATTTAAATACAATTTATGTATTTGTAGAACATTTTTTTAACCCAGCAGAATTTTACAAAATAACTTTGAGAGTTTATGGCCACAGAGCAGCAGTTACAAGATTATTCAGATATGCTGATATAGCTTCCATCGGCAAGTTTTTGTTGCATATGTACGGTCCTATTTTCATTCGGATAGGTACTACTAATTTGCACCTCATTCTAATCAATTTTCTCTCCTTTACTGAAACTCTAAGTGATTGTTGATGCAAGTTCATTCTGACACAGTTAATCGATTCCAAAAATTCTTGACTAGCAATATCTAGTCTCGATAAGCCATAGTAAGCATGAAAAACTCTGGAGGACGTTATCTAAAACCAATAATATAATCAGATTTGGCTTGAAATTATTCTACAATTAAAATAAAATTGAATCCAGATTTTCAATGTTTTCTTACGTTTATGTCTGTCAACAAAAATTGATAGTCGTCCCAAGTTGCCCTCATTCTGATAAGTCGAAAAAGGAAATACGACTCGAAAAATTGTTGAATTCCTGCAATGAAATAGAATGTCACATTTATCCGTCCTATTTTATCTCTGAGCCCATTTCCATAGCAACTGAGTAGGTGGCTGTATGCATCCAGGACTAAATTTACTTCAGTAGAGGTACGAAATCTTTTAAGCTGATAAGTTAGTAATTCTATTGAAGCTTCAATATTATATGCAAGTGCACTAGGCAATATTAGAATTAAAGACCAAGTTAATGTAAGTAGAAGTAAATATATATTTGAACAAATCCAATATACTGTATCCACAAATGAATTTCTGTAAGGGAGTGCTGTGTAGAGTGAACTAGGATCTAGTTCCACATTACCAAACGTGGATATTGCAAAATTGTACTGAAGATAATAGTCGGTTACTGTACTGTGGACAAACATTATCGTTAAACGCATCACAATTTTTGTGTTAATTTTACGAATTGCGAAATCTTTTAAATCAGAACTAGACCAAATTTTGGACCAGAACAGGTGAACCAACTTTTTTATTTCAAAGTTTAGTACGGTATTGCAAGATAGGTAGTCACCAACTAAAATTGGTGCCAGAGCGATTAGCCATAGAGACATTCCAATTATTTCGGAAAAGTTAATGTTTCCCATCGAACCATAACTCATAAAAGTTTGTTCGATTATTCGTAAAAGTTGAATTGCACATGCAATCTCCATGAGTCTAGAAAATACAGAGAGTGAGAGTACTGTAACCTGAAAGAAGAGAATGAGCTTTTAGCGGCAATGGTTTGGTAGTTTTTCCTCGTCAAAAGCTAAAAACTCAAAAAAACATTATCGAATGAAAAGGAGGACAGGATAGATAAGAGCTGGGACGATTGACGTGTCGCAAAATTTTCAATTGAGCTTCCAACTGCACACACATAAAAAAGTGGAAGTTGGGAAATAAAAATGCATGGACAACCTATACCTACACACATAAACACATACGCATGAAAGGGAAAATTTACACATCTTCGGCATACAGTGCTCAAAGAACCGTACCTCTTGAATTACGAAGGCGTCGTTTTTGGGTCCCACATAGCCCCATCAAACCCCCCATTCGGGACTATAATTAGGCAAAACGTGTTCCACTAGTCCGAAATAGTATGCTAAAATTGATTTCATCCTAATATTGGGTAATCCTCACAAAAGGTACCCTCGTAAGTAGTTATCAGGTATGTCTCTAAAAAATGAGTTTTCATTTGGGAGTACAATTTGGTAGCTTGATGTAAACATTTTAATTATTCATCGATAAACTTTTTCCGTCTTTCTATTAAACCAACTTTTACCATTTCCTTACATTTTCGATGGGCTTATTAAGCAAGCTAACATACATACATCTCACATGTAATATACCCCACTACTATTGTCTAAACATTGGTAAAGATAGAAGCAAGCCTTATACAAGAAGAGTAATATTCATTGCACTTCTCATTAGTTAATTGTTCTTGTTAACTAATGTAAGTTTTTCCTTGCAGATAACTGTTATAAAAACTCACTAAAAACATAAAAACCGATAATTGTTTTTGCCGTCGACTAAATAGAGTCGTTTGCAAGATATGAGTACGTTTTATATTTATACAATACAAGAAATATCCCGCACTGTAACCTTTACGTCTGATACGACTTCAAAGAATTTATTGTCTCTATTTGTCATTTATGCGAACATAAAATAGGATCCAGATTTTATACACATGGATCAACTAAAAGCCGAAATTTGAGTGGTCTAACCAATTTATATTAAGTAATTTACATGCAAATATAATTTTAACAGTTAATTGACTATTTTCCAGTATAAAAAAACACTGAGGAGACGGTGAAGCACAGTCAGCACAGCAGGTAGACAAGATAAATCTCTGCGGAGCTTGCTGACATGTGCAAATTAACAAAGCTGAGATTTTTGTTAAATGAAACTGTTACCGCACTTTTTGGTTCTTGGTACTGGGGCTGTAAGAATACAAAATGCTTGGAAGAAAATTTCGTGATGACAGGTCGACTTAACACATATGAAGTGAGTATATATTTTTCAATAAAAACATTAATCTAATTTATTAAAAGACTTAATTTATTTTCTTCTTCCGCAAACAACACGTACTAGTTTAATTACATATTATTCTAATTGTACTTTTGAACTAATAACTAAAATATTTATTTAAATTGTGCACACATTACATTTCAACGTTACAACAGACATAAAATAACTTTAATATTTTATTATTAATTAAAATTAGCTAAGCAATTACACTGATTTTGTAAATACATCCCACCTTGCTAAAAATAAATTATAATCAGAAGCACAATTAAAAGGTATTTTATCTACGCAAGGTATTTTAAAAAAATTCCCACACGCTGTTAAACTCATCCACATTTTTTGAAACGCAATTAGCAATTATTTACCCTATGGAATTTGGTTTATTTCTTAAGAATACAAATTTCCTACGCTATATAATCAACACCTATTTATGAATATTATCAGATAATTGCAGCTGTACGTCTATTTTAATTACATTGTCCACTTCTTCTTTTAGTTTAAAAACCAGCCGACTAATATGTGAAAGCGATTTTAATACCACAAAACATTTTTTGTAGAAAAACACAAAATTGCTTCGTCGTGATTGGCTAGAAATATTCTCGACAAAAAATACACTCAGAGATATAAGTAGCCCAGTGGCGGGTATGAGAGTCAGAACAACAACTGCCGTTTTGCTCCCATCAATTTCAGATGTAAAATTTTGAGTATGTAATGACGTTATTTTTTTTGAATGTACGTTGATTTTTAGAAGAAGCGAAAAGTCAGCGTGCTTCTGCCACCACTCAAATATGCCCGCTTCAAAAAGATATCCTGGTCGAGAATATAAGCTTGGTGGAAAATATTGGCGGAAATAGTAAGCATAAAACTTTTCAAGTACAATTTCTTTGCCGAGATAACTGGGTTTGCCTATCGTCTTCTGAATTGTGTGAAGTTGAATGGCCTTTGTCCACTCCAACATCATTGCGGACTTATTGCACTTGCGCATGTGAGTTCTTAGAATGGTGGAAATACTCTCTTGATATCGCTGTCCATAGTCTGGCAGCATTGCTGAGTTGTTGATGTATTTCCACGTCTGCTTCGATATTTCCTTTTTTAAGAAATTAAAACTGTGTACTGAGAAATGAGAAGGTCTTTGCATTTGTGTTATTTCTACCCACAATTCAGAGACGACTGGCAGTGCCTCATGAGAGCTTACAGCGCCATGTTTCTGATGTAGCTTGACAAGCTCACTTATACTATATCTTTCTGCATTATAAAATGTTTTAATATTAAACCTCCGAGTGTAAATGTTGAAGTTATTTTCTTCTAACAATTCGAAAGTGTCAAACTTGACTAGTGGAGGATCTGCTGTCAGCCTGGTCACGTTATCGCCTTTGTAAATTGTACTCAAATATAACCAGCCAATTGGCACAAAATATAAGCACAAGAGAAGCGAAGTTTTCTTTGACTTGTTGGCAGCTGTGTCAAACAGACTGTAAGACTGGTCCACAATTGACCAAAACATGAAAAAATTTACATCAAAAAGAGAGGGACTTCGTATTCTTCTTAGGGAGTTCTTAGATATTTTTGCAACCCAAGACATGAAAAAGCACAGTGTTAAAATGAGTAGCCACGTTGTAATATCAAAAGGGGAAATCAGTTCTGCTAACTGATGTGTCCAAGGCATTTGTTCTTTATGACAACTTACAAAACGATACTGTCCGATGTGGGTTACCAATCGGCTATCTTGAAAAGAACTTCGAGTCCAAGAATAGTCCCTGTCTATCATTGGACGGAATGCTGGATGTGAGTCAATGGCCTTTGTTGTGCTGCAAGCATCAACAATTATGTCTTTCCATTCATCATGGAACTTGTCATACTCATCAGAAAATGTCATATTTGCAGAGTTTCGTAAAAGCAGCAATGTAAAATGAATGTCCGCTAAGAAAAAAAGGTTATCCGAAGCTCTTTTCACGGGGTACTTTTGAATTTGCTCCAGGACAGCTCGTCTATTCTTTCCTTCTTTCTTTTTGAAGTTGTCATACTCGGAGAAGTATTCGTATAGCACAACTCGAACTGAGGGAGGATCAGGATTCATCCGTTGACACTTTGTTAAAACACTTTCAAGTTGATATCTGTCAGTTGGAATCAGGTTTGCAGGCAGCTGGATGGTTTTGAAAGAATCACAAGGATCGCAATAAGGGCACAGCGTTTTCAATGAAAAGGAAGGGTATTCCCAAATGAGCACATTAATTGATATTCGTGGAAATAGCCCCTTTTCACGAAAGAGCCCAGCAATCCATCTTTTGACATACTTTTGACTCTGACAAATTGAGTCCGTATTTGGGCTACAAATAAGCAGTGAGACTTCTGGAACGGTGTTTACTTTGAACCACATCAAACTTCGATAGTTGTTTGTCATTTTATAGTAACTTGCAATAGGATTTTTAAGGTAACTTTCCCATGTTTTACTTTTCGTATACAGCTGCTGAAATTTCCGTTGAGTTGGTGGATGAAGGTAAACGTTTGCTTCACAAGTGAGATTTTTAATTTGCAGTTGAAATGACTCGGAGAGAGTTTGTGCGACACATTTGCTCCCTATTTGATCACTTGGTAGTTTTGTTCTGCCTGCGTTGAGATCGTGACAAGTGGATGGGTTGGGGTCCCATAATACTGAATACGTTGATCCAAGTTCAAACGGAAATAAGTAAGTTGTTTTGCAGTGCGACAAGTATCGAAGAAGAAGAATAGGTTGAGTTACTACTTCAAAGTCAATATTTAACCCTCTAAAATTGATTACACGTATATTGCAGCCTGCGAATGCATTCAATATTTCCAATGGCTTTGTATAGTCTCCTTTAAATAATTTGTTTTTTGCCGCAAATATTAAATAGTTGCTAATGTCGCAAATCAATACAAAATAAAATAAATACGCCATGCGGAGTTTTACACTTGTTCTTGTCTCCATTTCAAGATGCATAGCAGAGCGTTTGGAAAACGTCGGCAAGTAGTGGCTTTAACTAATTTTATTCCTTGGTATCCACTGGCTAACGGTTGACACCTAGATAGATATAGTTTATAGTCCAAGAAATATTTAGTCAACAACTTGGTATTTAAGGTGTAGTCATTATTATTATGAATTCAGCGATTGTTTTGCTGGCCTGTTTGTTTTTATAGATAAACATATTTGTCGTTAAGAAAAAGATTTCTCCTCTACTTTAGTGTTGTTTTTGCTTGTCGATAGCAAAGCAATTAAATTGAGATGCTGTACACTAACCTCAGTTTGAAGACAACACGAACAGTCTGTATTCATTTTGATAACGTGTGAACGATTTTTGTACTTTAGTTCTAATAACCTGGTGAAAACAAAAGATGTCAAAAGTTTCAAAATTACGAAGCAATGGCAAGCACAAAATGTTTGTCTCAATATTCATTGATTTGAAAGAAAATTAGGTTGTGGTATTTCTTCATTCAGTAAAAAATGTATTTAGACTTTGAGAAGTTTCGTGACAAACGCCCGATATTTTACAGGAGTGATCGCTTGGTTTAAAAAGTATGATTTCGTTTACTTAATTTGCAAATCTATCGATGGTTAGTGTACATACAGGGGAAATATTGTTGAAACAAGTTAAATATTTCCAGTTCCATGTCGAAATATTTTTTTGGAAACTCCAGACTAATTTAGTTGTAAATGCGAAAGCTTCTCTGTAGTAAGCTGATTAAAACGCAGAGCGGACTGACGCTATTTCAGTTTTGAGGTGGCAAGTTCACATTAGCATAAATATCAAGCAAGAAATACATACAATAAAACTAGACGGCTTGTAAAGAGGTTCAGGTCAAACCAATAGCGCGCGCTTATAAACACGAGAGTTGTCAGGTATGTGCCCTGAATAAAAGAAGTAAACATTTTAATTATTCATCGATGTGCTCGTGTTCGACTGTTTTTATCAAAGTGCCACCATTTTCTTACATTGGCTTTGGGCACGTGTAACAACCAACATACATCTAACATGGAATATTTTAATTTATTAAAGTAAAATTGACCCCTTTGCTGTTGTCTAAGCATTAGAAAGCGTCTTTAGCAGTCCCTAGAAGAGAAAAACAAGATATATAACTCGGCTCATTATCTAATTGTTTTTTTTTGTCATTTTATGTCATTTTTAGGTATCTTACGACAAAGTGTTTTCAAAGCTCATTTATTTATTTATATTAAAACGAATTCATAGCAGGTCAACAAACTAACAAGAGTTCCTCTTCAGGGTGGGTAAAGAGATCAGGTCGATGCTCTGGCAATAGTGACGTGTTAATGTAAATACACAATAATTAACTCCTTCGTCTCCCCGGTGATTCCTTTAAAAATAGTATCAACAGAAACTTTCAAGCATGAAATACAAATAAAGCAAGATACCTAAACTGCATTACTTATTGGTACATTCATTCCAAAGTTATCGAGGCTGTACATCTATTTTTATTACATTGTCCACATGTTCATTTAATTTGCAGACTAAACAATCAATATGTGTATTTATTACTATATTTAAACACGTTTTGAAGAATAAAACAAAGTGGTGTCGTCGTGATCGACTGGAAATATTCTCGACCAAAAAAGCACTCAAAGATATAAGCATGCCAGTGGCAGGTACGATAGTTAAAACAACAACTGCCGTTGTGCTTCCGTCAATTTCAGATGTAAAGTTTAGAGAATTTAAAGCCGTCAGGCTTTTCAAATGCACATTGCTTTTTAAAACCACCGAAAACTCAGCGTGCTGCTGCCACCACTCAAATATGCCCGCTTCAAAAAGATATCCTGGTCGACGATACGAACTTGGTGGAAAATATCCCCTGAAAACAATACCCGTCAAACTTTTGAACTATGTTTTCTTGGCCAAGGTAACTCGGTTTGCCAAACTGCTTCTGAATTACGTTGATTTTCATCGCTTATGTCCTTTCCAAAATCATTGCGGACTTTTTACACTTCTGCATATGAATTTTGAGAATAGTGGAAATATTTTCATTATATCCTTGTCCAGAATCAGGCAACATTGCTGAGTTGTTGATGTATTTCCATATCGGATTCGAAATTGCTTCTTGTAAGAAATTTGAACTCCGAACTGTCCTTTCAGAAGGCCTTACCATGTTCATTATCTTCATCCATAAATCAGAGACGACTGGCGGTGCCTCATGAGAGCTTACAGCGCCATGTTTACGATGTAGCTTCACCAGTTTTCTAACTTTATAATATCCCCTGTTATATGAATTGTTTAATTCAATCCTACGTGTGTAAACGTTGAAGTGGCTTTGTAGCAACAACTCGAAAGTGTCAAATTTGATTAGTGGAGGTTCTGCTGTCAATCTGGTCACGTTATCTCCTTTGTAAAGTGTACTTAAATAAAACCAGCTGATTGAAAACAAACACGAGCCGTATTTCGACTCATACTGAAAAATACTATCGTTATCGCAATTTCTACATTTTGAGCTTAAACCCCCCAGGAATTGTTAAAACTTCTGCATTCGTCTCCACCAAAATACTTGTATTGCTTGGAAAACTTGGTATCGTACAGCATTTATCCCCCTCAACATAACTTCTCACAGCAACCTCCCCATCATGTAAAGCCCGACACGGAAACATTGCCTTTCCACTGTAATCCACACTACCAGAGCTATACATATTTTCCAAATCTTCTTTTTAAGGTTACTAATTGGGCGCCAACGATGTCGAAAGCAAGCCTGACGATTATAAAGTTCGTTAATGGCCTCAGCGTCCATTGCACTCAAACCATTTTGAACTTGCTCTCCGCCATATTGTGGCACATCTCCCAAAGGATATCCTCCATTGCACGTTCCACATTCGTAGTTCATTTGACTGGCATAATCGAGTATTCCCCAATTCCGATATTCCTCACCTTTAGATGGTAAATGATTCGTTGAACTACAGCCCGAAAAATCCAGGAAATTATTTACATCCGTACGATAAAACTCATGTGAAATGCATAAAGTGTGACTCGGTTCATGAACAAAAGATGCCTTGTTCATACAGCGTGTATTAAATTGAGGCCATTGATAGCCTTTCCCTCGCAAGCGAATATCAGCATCGCCACAATTTAGCGAATCCTTTCGTTCAATTCCAACCCGAATTTCATTAGTGTTCCTGGTCCGCAGCTCGAATTTAACACACGTTTTCTCATGAAATTCATCTAGAGCGGATTGGAACTCATTTTGCTCGATGAGAGTCAATGAAGTATTTAACACATAGCTGACATGACCTCCTGGCCATTTATCCACCCTTGCACGTTTTGGGCGAAGAGCAACTTTTTGTTCACTCGAGTCATCTTCCAAAGTTCTTGACGGAGCTCTGGACAAATAAAATTTCTCCCGGTTTTCGATGTCATGACATCCTGGTAAAGTATTTGTGTGTTGTGGTCTTGTGCTGGTTTGGGAGTCATTTGTATCTTTACTTGGTTCTGATTTGAACATCGTAAACAAATTGATCACTGTATTGTTGTGCAACTTGTGAATCTGGTCTGCTGGAGTATTGCCATCGGGTGTTCTTGTCCAAGCAAATAAAAATACAATTGAAAACAAAATTAAAGTTAAAACAGCTCCACAGATGTATAGGCGTGTATTCATTTTTGTTATGTAGTATAAAGATTTAAATTAACCAATAAATGGGAATTATCAAAAATATGGTCTTTCACAATTTTTCAGTGATTTTTTCTTATGGCTTGAAAGAGCAGTCATTGAATAATTGTTGCGGTTATACAAAATTCCATGATAAAAAGTTTGTAAAACGAAGAACAATGTGAAAGTAAAAAACTTCAGCATTATCTCAGTAATACACAGCATTTGCCCTCAATACCGATTAAACATTTGACGAAAGTGTTTCCAAAATAATTTACTCGCGAAAAGTCTATTTATTTATTTATTTTCTAAACAATTAACCTGTAGTTTGAATTAAAACTACAAAGCTACAAAGCTATGTTATAAAAGCTTTCAAAGCTAATATGACTACATGACCGATGAAATGACACTTGTTTGATTTATGTTCCTTATATTACTACATCGATTATTCAAAACCATTACGAGTGATTAAAGCAACAAATACCCCTTATATATTATTCAACGACATGATTAAACTCACAGTCTG
>JAQFZH010005681.1:0-10260 GCA_034695485.1 Entomobrya nivalis
CTGACAAAAACGTAAAGCAGAGTGAAACAACTTTATTGGCACAAAAGCTCAGCTCAAAAAGTGAAATGTGTTGGAAAGAACCAGATCGCTTGCTTTTCTGCTATTTCTCCTTCCAATGAATTACTAACATCAGTATTATATTATGTTGTATTGTTTGGACTGGGAAAAGAGAAAATTATGCGACATGGACTTAGGCTACATTTTTCATTATAAAATGTAGACATATACGTACATTTTCTTTTGTTATCAAAGAAACCAAGCAATGCAGTACGAGTGAGTTTTTGTATGGTAGCAATTCCTTAAGAAAACAGGTCTATTTTTAATTCAAAATGCTGTGCAAATGTCACAGGGACTAGTTTATGACAATCAGTTTAATAAACAGCTACAAAATTACTTGAATAATAGGTCAAGAAACAAATGTTAGTGGTTTTATTGCTTAGCATGCCAATTTTTTACTAGCTCACTTTAAACTTTCTTACGTATTACATTAATTGAGTACAGTACGCAAAGAAAAGGTTAGCAAAAATTTTGCAAATGCATTCTTCCACATGAAAAATACCAGAACCTTTCTCTATAGCTGTTTTAATCCGCAGCTTCTGTTATTTGATAACCTCACTCAAAGTACGTTATGTACATGCCCTCCTTTTTTGCTTACTCCACTACTCCAGAGTAATGGGTCAACATTTAATGTTTATGTAGTAGAAAGCATTTTTGTACTTGCTCATCCATCATCACTCATGAAAGTTGATATACATAAGTAAACCAGATAAAGAGTGAAAAGCTACAACTCTAAGCTAAGGAGTCTTGGATAACCTGTAATATTTATAGCTTGTTTAGGTGTCGTATAAGGAGCGAAAATCAATAAAATACATGAATACGAATTTATTCTAGATTGGAGTCTATACAACGTTGGTGGTTAGTATGTGCATAGCATGTACATGTTTACTATAAATGTGAAAGTAATGCATTTGGAAGGCTTTTTAGAACTAATTTATTTTATGACATACGTTATACAGCAATATTAAATTAAACTATGACTACATCTTTCATGTGATAGCACTGTACACATTTCACTGCGAGCGCTAGCAGTAAAAGTTTTACTTTCGTTTCACCTTTACCCATGTCTCTGACTTTGGCATGCTACGTTTTTTCAGCATCTGTAGTATAGGAAAATGAATAAACTGTTTTTTTCAATCTTGCGTACCTAATGTGTCAGTATGATTAGTACGTAGGTTCTTTGTTTGATTTCATAGTGGTAAAAATGCTAGCTACTCTGAAAAGTGCAATGAATCACAAAATCTTTGAATTTTTGTTTACTTCCTACGACATGCATCTTTGTCCATATACTTTTTTGAAAGAATCAAAATACACGAAAACGCAAACTGCAATCGAAAAACACGGATTAGCTAAACCTCGGCAGCCCCAAATTACATCGAAATGTTATTTTCAATGTTTTAAACAGAAGGTTTTTTTTGCAGTAATGTTGCTTTGAAGTTCGTATACGAGTAAATTCAGTGTCTACCTGCATTCTAGAAATTCCGGTATGTATCAACCTATCCATTAGCTCTTGCAATGTTTACCATTGAGGAACATGTCATGTAAAGTGAAAATAATTTTTAGAAAGCATGCATTTTTACGTATATGAAAGCGTACTAGTAGTGATTTTGTCATGTTTGTCTTTCCGCCAAATTTACCTGTTGTCGTCGCAATTATAGAATGTAATTTTAATAGTGTAATCGGAAGCTAGGCTCGAGCTAGTAGTAACTGTAATATGTACTATAGTGTAAAGTTAAATTAAATTTGATGCAATTACATTACCTTTAGCGTGTATTAATGCCTCATTCAGTTAGCTCGCACTACTATTTATACGCTGGAAATGGGACTGTAACGGTTTTCGATTTTTGTTACTGAGCGAATAAAAAAATACTTCCTTTTAATCGTTTTTCCTTCTCACGTTTTATTATTTTATAGATATTTCAGTTACGTACTTATTTCGTTTAACAGCTTTATTATTTTCTTACTGCATTATGAATAGCATAATGTGAATAACCAGCTTAATATCTGAATATATCACCATAATTGAGGATATTTGGTGCATGCACGAATTCGATAATGCATGATGCTAAGAAAATGCACTTAAAAGTAGCGATTCATTGTAATTTATGAAAACATAAACCTAGATGCGAGTAAACTTTGAAACTACAGAACCAAATGCAAAACTAACAACTCTACTCATCATAAATGCACTACACAGACCGTTATTTAGCTTTTTCACGTTAATGACAAAAAGCGCAGACATAAACTTACCTTGCTGAGATTAAACATTGATGAAACCTTTTACATGTTTTGCTGATCAATGGTTAAGAATCAATCTTTGATTTAAGAATCACTTGAAACTTGTTTTGAATCAAAAATACATATATGCACACGTGTAAATTGATTTTAGACATCATTCAATGCAGCTATAGATCGTATGATTGTATGCAAGTTGTTGGTAATTTACAGCTAGTTAATAGTATGGAACCTTTCATATTCAGTATTCGGCAAATTTTGGATGCTTGTGCACATATTGTTACGGTTCATAAAGTTCAGTTTTTTTCGCAGAGTAAGGAAAAATATGTCCAGAAACCTTATAAACTGCGTATAACATGTTGCTCCATATTACAAAAATCATGTGACAGTTGTATCTCTTTATTCAATTATTCTTATTTACCATTTTTTGTTCAATTGCTTAGTACAATATTGCCATGATATATTTTTACTCTTCATAAGTATCATAATGTTTCACAAACTATACAGTTTTCCTTTCATACCAAATTGGGCAATTATACATTTATACTCCTGATGTATTTAAGCTACACCAGATGCATCTAAATTTAACACGATTCTACATTTATATTATATGAAATAGGGTTTATTTCGTGTTTTCGTGTAGGATGTACATACTAGTTTCTACGAATAAAATTGTATTGAATAACAAGATAAAATTGTATTGCATCAAAAGCAATAAATACATCTTAATACAAAACGCAAGGTTGCTCTTTATCTATGCTTTACAACCCTGTCTGAAATAACCGATGTCGCTATCATCCCAACGTCGAATGGTCAGCTCACATTTGCACCCTACTCCGCACTACTGACACATTAATTCCGTTAGATTAATAAGTATTTGTCAACGACACCCGTTACTTATATTTTTACAACTTTTTTGTACGGTTTCTCAACAAGAGCAAACAGAAAGAATCACAAAACGCGTTGAACTTAAAGTTGAGTTGTTTTTTAAAATAGTAAAATAATATTTTGTATCTTTTGTAAGAGCAAATAATTACACTAAATTTTTCTGTCCTGTTACAGGAATTAGGAAAGCGAAAAACATTATTTTGACTTTGTTCATACATCATTGCCCACAAAACTTACAATTAGCACAGGTGATAAGCCTATCTTGAAGAACGACATAAAGGTACATAGCTGCGTGTGTAGAAATCATAATATCATTAACGTCATATAGGTATTTATTTTAGGCTACTTTGTGCAAATAATCTATAATCGTTATATTTATATCTTATTTTATACACTATCGGCCATTCAAAGCTTGATCACGTAACTTGGCGTCTATTTTCCTATTGCTTGAACATAATTTTATTACTTATGCATACACAAATATTTAATCGTTAGGGCAGTTTAAAATATTTACAATGACACAAGTAATTGGTGAGACAATAATAATTTGTTCCAGCACAGATTAATCACCTTGCTTAAAATCTTCTTTTAAATCGCGCAGGCTGAGTTGATGAATTATTTTCGAACTATATTTGCAGTCTGCATACAACTAAATACTGTTGATTTTGATGCCTCTAAAAGTACAACAGGTTATCATGTCACGGTTACTCAAATAGTTAACTTTACAAAACATTAAATAACACCACTAGAAAATATATTTGATTCATTCATAGAAATCCGGGATATAATCGACCTGTTTCGTGACATTTAGCAATGTGGCTTATTTTCGTCCCTTACTCACGAATGCATTTATGTACAGTTATTTGAAATCCTTGTGGGATATAATGAAAGGGAGAAATGAATTCGTACTAATACTTATAACATATTGATAACACTATTTAGAAAAAGTGACATTAGAGCGAATTCGAAAAAATACTAAAAATCATATATAAAAAAGATTTTGGAAAATTCACGTGATAAAATACTAGTCTAACTGTACATAAGTCACAATTGAGATTCTATTCGTTTATGGCGTTATGTTACTTTTAATCTTATAAGCTACTCGATCGATCCTAGAATTTACATTCACTTTTCAGTTTCCTGCTTGGAAATACTGACATGCAACATATATTTCTCAAACATAGGATACATTTCGATATATGTAATACATATATCGTACGATTACTTTCATCAGACTTGCTTGGAATGACATTTGATTTCTGTCACCACGTCAAGGGACGGTTATTATAATGGACGGAGTTTTATTCGGGCACCATTTTACTTTCAACGTTTAAAACCAAAGGGCTCAGTTTACCGGTATTGATTTTTACTTAAAGTATTTACAAGTTATCTAGAAGGCGATTTGTATTTTTATATTGCTAATATATTTGACAGTTCTACGTTTTAAAGTACATGACTAAATAATTACAGGATATTGCAATTAATGAATATTTTGCTTACATTATGATTCATTAGCGAGATTCTTTATTTTTGTTTCAACATGACACACAAACCATCGTTATCTAAACATTGTGCTTAAAGCAATAATTGCTACTTCCAGTTCGCAAACTTAAATTAATGCCAAAACGATTCTCCTTGAAACTTGACATCGTCAATTGCATAATATTTCTTAATAGTTTCAGTACTAAATTATTGCGCTAACTTAAGAATTACAACTCCGTTATTCCGTTTTATTCGTCACACACACGATAGAAATGAAAGTTGAATTCGAAGAATTTGGAAATCGTGGCATCCAAAAGACAGATATTCTGAAAAGTACACAGGGAAAAATTGGTTTTAAATTTAGCTGCTTTCAAGTGAAAACATTAAACTCGTGAATTAGATCATTACCTCGTAATCCTCTTGATTTGGCGAAAATCTTATATTAAATCTTGAATATGGGCTTGCTCCAACATGCAATGTGACAGAGAAAACATTGTTTCCTGCCACTCCGATCACGTACCCATCAGTGCCACCTTTGGGGCTAGGATGATCTGACTCGCTGTTTGTAACTCCGTTGCTCATTCTGCAATCTGGTTGTGAGTAAAATTCACTGCAGATTTGAGGCTTGGATATTTCAAACTTTGAGGAAAAACTGCAAATTGAACAGTACAAATGTTAGATGTAACCGATCATAAAAACTTTCCACCGCCACATTACAGTAAATTTCCAAAGTACTTACTTAAATATCAGAGACAGGTTCACTTCATTCCAGTATTTACTTAGAGGAACATGATACGTTAGATTGACACCAGAGAAATATCTATTTTCTGTAGAAACGCAGTCATGGTATCCTTCAGAGTTAGTCATGCAGTATGAAGAGTCCAAACTTTTGTTTATGATTTCTGACAGTACATGAATTGATGGCACAGTAATAAGTTTCGGAGCTACACACAAACAATTATATTACAGATAAAATTATTCCAAAAATCATTATGACAATGCATTCATTACTAATATTTCTTACAATCTCTGTGAATTTGACGTCTGCGACGTTTCTTGAACTCCAAACCATTTCTGTTAACAGCGTTGTTAGCCTATGTATAATTTTTTTGTAATTAGATCTTAGCATATTGTTGAAAAACTTAAGAATGCTTTATTGGAATACTGAATTTATGAACTTACAGGTGACGCTGATACAGCATCTACAGTGCTATTGCTACTACTTGTAGTTTCTTTCACTGTGCTCAAAGGAGATCTCTGCTGCGAAATAAATGCCCCCGTGAGGGATACGTGATTTCTTCGCTCAATTTCTGAATAATCGAGAGGGGCTTCCTCCAGATTTGTTCCAGGGCAGCAGTACGTCTACATAAACGAGTAATAAGCATAATTAATAACTGCACCGAGTATGAGTCACATGAGTTGGATTGACTTTTCTTACTTTGCATGGAGAGTTTGCGTATGCTACAGTCTCAGGGCAATGGTCAGGTCTTCCAAGAACATGAGGCTTAGCAACTGGCTGTGGCTGTGAGTACAGCACAGATTTCACAATGTTCGATGTCGCCGTTTTGGTGGGAATTTTAGACGGCTTCGCAAATTGAGGATAAGAATGAGGAGGGGAAGCAGAATGGAAATGGTTACTCGACATGAGAGTTGTCTGATCTTGTCGCAACGGAGGATGAGAGAACACATCGTTCAAATAGGGAGAAGAAGGATGATTTATGTACGCGTGTGTATTATTGAACAAATGACGAGAATTGTGGTAATATTCAAATGATGACCTCTTGTGATATTCCAATATGTACAGCGTTGCCATTGCCACCAAGCTGGAATAATATGACATAAAACATGAACATGACAGTATTGCGTGGATTTTTTTTATAGATTGCCATTTCACAAAACAAGTAAACCTACCAAAACGCCATAACTAATACAAGAACAACTATCAAGAGCTGAACGCATTTGTTAGAGCAAAGAAGTTCCGAAACCTCACGAACGCGTGAATCTGGTCGCGATCTTCTTTTACGAGGCGATTCTGTGCTGGAGATAGAGTCTGTGCGCTGAATCTGAGTAATTTTTTCTAGCTGATCAATTCTCGTTTCTAGTTTTCCAGTTACTTTGCACAGTTCTTTAACTGCTCCAATGTTTTCCATGAAAATTCGTTCCTGTTCAAAGATTCCACTTGCAATTACTCAAGCGACTACATCATAGTGTATGTGTATGATATCAAACGAAATATTAAATCGCTAATTTACCTTATTAACTACAAGAAAGTTATCAACTCTTTCTCCATTTTCTAACTCAACGTCGCCAGTTTCCTTAACAGCTTCCGGCAAAATCTTTTGCACCTCCTGTGCAATTACACCAGTGTCCATGGCCTCATTCTCCGCAAGTCCCAGCATTTTTGCAAATTCTGGATTATACTTGAATCGAACAACCCTGAGTTGCTGCACATTTTTCAGTTGTTCTTTGGTGTCCAACTGATCACATTAAACCCATGAAAAATACAATATTTAAATGAGCGTTTTATTTTATTATTACTATTACTAAAGTAAAAAACATACCTCCGTGATGTCCCGCTTAGCTCTACTATCACTGGGATGAGTTATTTGCCCAGTTATCTTACAGTTTCCATACACCACTAAAGCTTCCTCTGGGCGATCTGTGTTAATACCGACACGACCAGCATGATATATTGAATCTGAAGTGTGTCCTTTTTGCCAAGAAAGTTCCATATCACTTTCAAACTGTCCTGGATTCGATGCCTTATTCAATAATACATGATAATATTTTTTTACAGTTATTCATTTACGCTTTATGAGGCCAGTAAATAAGATTATTGCAAAAGTAGTAGGCAATCACCATGGGTTTTCCACTTACTCTCACAATGATTCTCTGTGATGAATGAGCCATTATGGGATAACTTGCGCCATCTGTGCAATGAGCATTGAAGCTAACCACCAAGTAAAAGTAACGTTGATCAGGATTTGGCTTCCCTTTTTTACGCATGTTGTTCGATGTAGTTTCATTGAAATGGAGTCGACCAACGGTAATTTTTGCCACTTGCTCACCGTTCAGCTCCATTCTGGAATTAAAGATAATTAAATGCATAAATGTTCAGGTAGCACATCCAACTTGCAATCACATCAATTTCAATCACTTACAAAACAGGGTGGAACGGTTTTTTGCTTCGGTCACTTTGTGATTGTTCAATTTTAATGGCCTGATTGGGAGATTCTACTTTCACTCCATAAAAGTGTACGTAAAAATTTTCGATTGGCTTATATCCATCAGCAGCTTTAATATACTTCGGTTCTCCCTGCACCTTTGCGTGGCAAGTGATCTGTAGAAAAGCATGAAAGTTTTAAGCATGCGAAAAGTAAATGGGCCTCTTCGCAATAAACCTGGTCGTGAATGAGTTCTACTTGAAATACCTGAAAATGATTTTTCTTTTGACAAACAAAAGCATCATCGGAATTTGAGAAATTGAAACCCTTGTCAGCATCAACCTTGTAGTAAACGTTACTCCTGTAAATTAACAGTTATAAAATTTGAAACATTGTTTTAAATCAAAGAGTTCTCATTGTAACTGAAATTTATGTATTTCTTACAACTCTTTAAATGCTTCATCCGCTAAGGTATGCCATGTATTTTCTTGGAATGCCTGAAATTTAATGCATTGATAGTTGGAATCGAGAAACATTGACGGATCCCCCGAAAAATCAAACCCATAATCTTCATCAGCCGAGCCGCTATTCGCATTGTTTCCATTGTTGCCATTATTGTTGGAACAGTTTGAGTCCGATGGGGACATTTCACCTGAAAACCCTACATTTAATACAATCATTTGTTGTTCAGAATCTTAATTTTGAATTGATTGTGGCAAAACTAAGCCATATTATGTAAACGCATATGTTGTATGTTGATCATTTTACCTGGTTCTTGTTTTACATGAACAACTTTGCCATTTGTTTGACCACCTGACCCAGAAGCCTTTCTCTTCCTACCTCCCCGTCCTGAGGAAGTGGGAACAGGAGCAGGTGAGTCCACAGTCGCTGTCGTTGGGGTGGTGGTATGGATGGGAGTAAGTTGTGTATAAAACGGAACCAAAGGCTCTCCTTGCTGTAATGTGCCAGATTGGACAGATGTCGCCTGACAAGAGTTTCCAGGTGGTGATTGAGATGCATCCACAGGAACATGACTGGAATGACTTCCTTCTAAAGTTGTTAATGTACGATTTCCGGCAGGCGATTCAACAGACGTCCCCGCTGCAGTTGGAGAGATAGGAATTAATGGAGGAACATGAATTGGCGCGATATGAGGCAATGGGGACTCTAGCGATTGCAGGTCATGTGGTATGAGTGGTAATATTGTGGCTGATGTGGTGTTTCCATGCTGTTGCGGTGTCGTATATATCGGATGAACCAGAAGATCGTGCAGATTCCGTCGACCATTTACGTTTCCTTTGTGATCTACGAAAAATATGCACAAAGTTGTCTTGAAGTGATCGTATGCTAATTCAAGTTCTACTTTTAGAATCATTACTTACTTGGGGATCGAGAACCCGGGTCTGTTGGCGAGTACGGTGGTTCCGAGCCAGAGTCCGGTGGACTGTCTGGAAGGTTGTGCCTATTTTCATATAATGTATTCAAAACAAAATTCAGATCTTGTACTTATTGCGACATGGCTTATAAATAGTTCAATTGACACGTACGGCAATGATCCCGGTGGATACGCAGTGGGGCGGGTATTGGCACCTGCAGGACCAGGCTTTCCTCCAACGTAGATTCCAGCATCGTTCTGCGGGACTGATGCGGTTATGACTAATATTCTATCCCTTGCTGCCTGGGCACTTAGCGCAGCTGCATGCTTAGATGCTTCGCTGTTTGCTAATGTGTCAGCGAAATAACTACAATAAACCATGCACAATTAATAAATTTCTAACACAAGTGACATCTGATAAAGGTATTCCAAAGTTACGGGTTACAGGCAACCTATAAATCAGTATTACCTTCCGTTAGAATCCGTTTCATTTGCGATGAAATCTTCGAGTTGGCTGAAATCAAGAGCATCATTGTCAAGTCCAGAAAACTCTTCACGACCTAAAATTAAAAAGAAAAACCATACGTCATTACAATGTACAGAACTTTTTTTTAATAATTTTACACGTTAAAGTACATGTATGCATGTATGTATGTTTAGCAAAAATGCATTCGACATATCTCATGAATAATGAATATAATTTTTAATCCAGTGATATTTGCAGTAGTATTCGTGTTATTATTATTATTTATGCTGTTTTATTGATGTCATGGTTTGAAGAATTCATCAATAATCTAAGACATAATCATTTGATAATCAAAGTTTTCAAAATCGACAAAATGCCTCAGAGCATCTCATTCAAGTGTATTTTTTATGAAGAAAATAATTTAGTTCATGAAACCTTATTATGTAAAAAAGTAGCTAAAACAGGCAATATTTACCAGTTGTATATGTTGGTATAACTCTATACGGTAGATTAGTAAAAACAAGTCATGTCAAGACACGAAGAAAACACGTAGATAAATCTGAATGATGATAATGACAACTGACAACCCATGA
>JAQFZH010005682.1:0-10259 GCA_034695485.1 Entomobrya nivalis
CACAGAACAGAAAGTATTATTATTCAAATAATTCTTTACATTGCGTTTGTAATTGTGTTTGGATATCATTTTACATCGTCCAAAAAGCAACGAGAGGAATTGAAAAAGAAGGCTGAATGAACAACGTTACTAATTATAAGGCAACAAATATATAAATTAAATTAAACAATGCTAAAAATATGTATCAATGTGTTGATTTTTATTGTATTATCATATGAAAAGGATTTATTGCATTAGTATAGTTTAAATTAGAAGTTTAACTAATGAATTAATAAAAACTTGAAAATTGCAACTCGTACGTCAACGTATTCGAAACTACTTAGAAAAAACTTTAAAGTCCGTTTATTACAGTTATTAATTATATTTAATGAAATGCTTTTAATGTGTATACTATTGCCTCATAAAAAGCTTGAACATTTCTCACAGTCATGACTTTATACAGCTTCCTTAATTCTAAAGCATAGCTTAGTAGCTGTATTCAGAATAATTGGTAGTCATATATAAACGTTTTAAGACAATTTATTGCTTTTAAGATAAACAAAATATATAAAGTTTGACCGTTGTGAGTTTGAGCAATCCAGTTCGTGAAAATTACGACTTTAATTTGAACTGCTTATATATTATCAGATCTTAATAACATTTACCGAAGTGCTATAAACATTTAATTACAGTTTAATAAATATTACGTACCATACCATGTTTTCCAGAATACTAAATATTTTATTTTATTTGCTTACAGATATAAGCCAATAAGTGAAAAGTAATTTAAAATAGTATGCTTATCAGATTAAAATGAGTGATTGAAGGTTTCACATAAACTGTTGACAGGGGAAATCCCAGAAAAGTCTTAGTAAAAGCCCATTTTATTATTTGATTTATTACTAAAGTGATCGGGATCTTTGTTAAATAAATTTAGTGCTTGCTTATGCGAAAAGCTTCAAAATATATTATTATAATGTATTACCTGTCACAATCCACAGCAATAACATGTTAAGATGTATTTGTTGAAAATGTTGATAACATATAAAACGACAGGTTTTATACTCGTTTTTCATGTCAGAATTTGGATAATCGCTAACGCAGTTATATTTGACAGTTTGGTCATCGTCAGAGTACATATTTGAATCCAGATGGTTCTAACAATTTTAAATGTAGAGGAGCACTTTTATATAAATATTTGGTTTATATTTTATTGGAACATTTTCCTTGTCATTGGAATGATTTCTAATCAATGGTTCAATCTTATTTTCATATATACACTAGAATTTACTGTTGTAGGTTAGTTTATATTACTAGGCTATTACTAGGAATATTGGTTTAATCAAGCATTATATTACTTTCACGTTTCTTCCAATAAAACTTCAAAGGGGAACACGTATTAAAAATTTCTCCCAAAACTGAAAATTTTGAAATTTAACATTAATTTTTGCGCAATGTTTTCATTTTCCCCAAAAAATAAACTTCGGACTAGTTTGGATAAGTATTTTCTTCTTTATTTATCCGCCAAACAAGCAGAAATATTTAAGTGTATACCAATACATCTTCAATCACCAGAATATTCCCAACAATTTCGGTTCGTTTACAAAACTCCTAAAGAAATCAGTCGTTTGAAATACAAAATTTACATACACACCGCATTCACAGGAATAATTCTTTGCCAATGTGCATTCATCTCACGTTTCAAAACTGGCAGTGCCCTAAACATCTCAGATAAAATTTTATCCTGGTTCTGTCTCATGTTAGCTCTACTACAAGCTTGCTTCTTGCATTCCACTTTGTTTAATGGATCAAAGTTGAAAATATTTCTAAATGGTATTTTGAAGTTCGGCAGAAATCATACAAATACTTGTGTCAAAACATATTACTTTTCAACTTTTGTAGAAAGTGTTACCTTATTACTGGTACCTATGCTCATGTCTTCTATCGCCTTATTCACTCCTTTTTTCGTGTTTGGTTTACATTGGTCCAATCCATGTAAGCCAAGTTTATTAGGATATTTTGCTTTGGAGGAATGCTACAACACTACACAATTGCATACATCCCTTTTACTCTTAACTAGACGAGGCTTAATAAAGATTGGGGTATACCTTCTAAACATATGGATGTGGTACTTTGGCACAGTTTGTATGTGCTTTATTCTATCAGCAGTAAATTTGATTATCCCAGTCATATTTTGTAAAGGAATTGAAGTCTTACGAAATCAACTTCAGAAAACTGACAATTTGCAAAAAAATTCGAGGATGTACAGAGAACTACAAATACTGAGCACTACATACAATCATGTTCAGAAACATATGCTGGGTATATTGATACTAAGTGCAATAATTAGTGTGTCAATGAATCTCACGCTATTGATCAAGTGTTTGAATGGTAGTAGT
Organism: Entomobrya nivalis; assembly: GCA_034695485.1. Lineage (NCBI taxonomy): Eukaryota > Metazoa > Arthropoda > Collembola > Entomobryomorpha > Entomobryidae > Entomobrya > Entomobrya nivalis. The sequence continues at coordinate 2,379 of JAQFZH010005682.1, forward strand.
TTTGAAGCCAACTTTATCATAATGTCAACATTTAGCATGGCGATAGAAGACGGTGTGGGAGCAATTCTCCTTATTTTGGGTGGCATGGTTGACGTTCACAAAAAATCCAAGCAGCTTATTTCAAATGTGAAACGTTTGGAGTACTGGCAAACTCCAAGGGCAACTCCAGTGTGGATGCGGCGATACTGGAGGTCTTGTGAAAAATTAAAATCAAGATTGGTGACTACAACTTTGTGGAAGAGCTCACGCCACTTAGGTGTCTAGATTTCACAGCAAATCTTACTGTTCAAATGTTACTTTTAGCCACAGTTAAAAATTAAAATTAAATATCTTGGGTAATTATACAGTTTTTTTAGATAAAAAATATATAAATGAATTGCCGTTACTCAAAATGTTTTCATATTTTTGGTGTATATATTTGTAACATAAAACATTGGTGATTACCAAATACGAAAAGTATTCCAAAAATCATATCATATTTAAAAGCTATCATATTGATTATAATATTAAATTTGGAATTTAAATGCGTGGCTGTAATTCGTGTGTTGGGAAAGTGGCTTCATTATATGCTCACTATTAAATACACATTTAGCATAAACATTCGAAGTTTTAAATATATATGGTCATTGCCACACAAACCATTGTTTTGTGGTGTCGTTTGGAATTTAAATATAAGACATTCTAATAGTAAATCCCCTTAACTAAAGCAACATTTATAATAATTTAATGTTTGCATTCAAACTAAACTAAATAAATAAAAGGAATTGATACAATCTATAAAGACATGAATGGTTCAAGCTTTTATTTATAAAAAGTACAAGCTGCCAGACACGATATTTTGAATTGTATAAAAAACATGACAAACGTGGAGTTATAACTAATGTCACAACTTGTTCAAATTTTACTAATCGTGGACAATGAAAATGACATTTAAATCACATTAAAGTCTAGCAGTAACAATGTAATTATGAATTTACGTTTTAAAATATCTTGAAACACTTTCTTGTAAAGAAATTGTAGGACAAATATCAGTGATGGGAGTTACCAAAATGGCAGTGATGGGAGGTATTACTGCAATCTTTTAACTCAAAAAAATGTTAGATGGTTTATTTTAATTTTGACTTCGTAATGTGAAACTAGAGAATCCTAGAGATGGCATCTAGTTCTACATTTGAGTAAATTATATTTCAGACAGCTAAATATTTTTCTTTTGGATAATTATTTTATCAAATATTATGTGATACTCAAACTTGTCATAAAACTTATTTTTAGGAGTACATTTTACCACATATTCAGGTTTTGCCGTTGAGCACTAGTAATTAATTCAACGTTTTAATGACTTTCAGCATAGTTTCTTTATAAACAACTTCATTATTAAATAATTTTAATTGGAAATTGTACACTACTTGAATAGCTCCTATTTCAATAATACGTGGACACGTGTACTTAATAACATACGTAGTTTGACTAAAATTAAAATTGGTTTCTATATTTGTGCGATACCAACCAATTTTATCCACCCTTTTAATGTTTGGAAACTTTGTACAAGCTTGTTGTGGTTTTAACTTAAAATAATATTTATTTGGGACATATAAACCCTCACATGTATCAAAATTTAACAAAACAGCTTACTTGTTCTGTTGTTTTGCCTCAAGTTAAAAATATATTAATTCAAATACATAAGGAGATTTGTTTGGATGAAGAAGAAATAATTCCTCATGAAAGACTAAAATAAGCACTATTGTTAGTTAACAATATTTCGTATTTCCGGCAGATTGAGAAACTTTCTATATCATTACAATCGAAATTCAAGTACTCATCATTGGTTGACATATATTACTTGTATTGTTAGTGTATTCGTAGACTTTTGCTTTCGCCAATAATAGAAAGGAACATTCTCAGTATTCTCTCTCTTCCTCAAAATCTATTTTATAATAAACCTTAAAAAACATTAAACCCTTAAAAACAATACTTCAATAAACTTTCGTGAGCATGTTACACTGAAGAATAACGTGCAGGTGCTGTTTGAAAGATTGACTGATAAAATATATTATAAGTTTGTTACAAGCACTAAAACTTAATAAAAATTGGAAAAATTATCCCAGCTTTCAAGTTACGTCTAAATACAATTTTCAGAATTTCAACTTCAAAGGAAGGTTCAATATTAAAATCTAGACTTACGATGATTGCACAAAATTAAATCATCGGAAGAGTTTAGATTGCAATTGTTTTATGCGCCACATTTTACCGCAATTGGATTCAAAGTTAATATTAACAAACGCGTGTAGGACCTATGGTCACAAATTTATCTGCTTAACTGGCTTATACGTTTACTAACATGAACGTTAACTATTTTCAATCTAAAGTCCAATTGATTGTGCACCGTATTATTTTATCGTTTCTAACGTTTTCTGAAATGTCCATAGTTTACGCTCGTAAGTGTGCAATGTTTGCATTCACCTTATGCAAAAATATTCCAAAGAGTTTTACACCAAACCTAGACCAATACTATCTACTGTATATGTCTGCAAAGCAAGCAGGATGGTTTCAGTCCATCCCAATACAATCATACCCGCGGAAATATTCCCGAGAATTTAAGTTTATGTGTAAAGCCAGTGAGGAAATTAATTGTCTGAAATACAAGACTTATTTACACACATCGTTAACTGTAGTACTATTTCTCCAATGTTTAATTACTACGGATTCAAGTTTTAGACATGCCCAGGTCCCAAGTGTTTCAGACAAAATTTTGGGATGGACTTGTTTCATGCTGATTGGATTACAAACTTGTTATTTACAGTTCACGAGAATAAATGGATCAAATTTGGAATTGTTTCTAAACAGCATTTTGAAGTTAAGTAGAAACTACACCAGTAGAATCTTCAAAATTGCCAAATTTAAATTTAATGTAGAAAACTTAAACTTAGCATTGGTACCCATGCTAATGATCTCCATCACTGTTTTCACTCCTTGTTTTGTGATTGGGCTTCATTGGGCGAATCCATGTAAACCATCTTTGCTGGGTCACTTTCTCTTGGAGGAATGCTACAGATCAACGCATCTGCAGACAAATATATTACAAACGGTTTTACGAACCTTTCTTAGGATTATCGTGTATACTGTAAATTTATGGTTGTGGAACTTTGGAGCATTTTGTCTTTGTTTTATTACATCGTCTTTAAGTTTAATCACTCCGGTCATTATGTCAAATTCCATTAAGAATTTGTGGTATCGGCTTCAACGCACTAAGAATATCTTTGAAGATTTAATAGTTTACAGCGAACTTCAAATATTAAATACAACTTACAACGATGTACAAAAGGATTTATTGGGTATTTTGATTGTAAGTGCAATATTCGGTATTTCCACTAACCTTGCACTTTTGATCAAATGTTTGAATGGTACTAGCTATGGGAGTAACTTCATTATAATATCAACATTTGGTATAGCAGTAGTTAATGCAACGGCATCAATGCTTCTATTTTTAACTGGCATGGTTATGGTTCACAAAAACTCGAAGCTGTTTCTTACAAATGTAAAGAAATTAGAATATGAGCAAACGTCACGAGCCACTCGGATATGGACACGTAAATACGTGCGGTCTTGTGAAAAAATCAAAATCAAGTTTGGGGACTACAACTTTGTGGAAGAGCTTACTCCAATCAGGTGTCTAGACTTCACAGCCAATGTCACTGTACAAATATTGCTGCTAGCTAGAATTACAAAATAACTACGTGACTTTTTTTACTCAAGCAGTTTACCAAAATGCTTTCAGTTTCAAGTTTTGTTGAGTAAATATGAATTATATCAATTTTAGATCATTTTTAAGTGGTAGTTTCATGCGCACTAATAGTTCGATAAAGTTTTATTGACATATTTGATAATCTTTGTTTTTTCCCTATTAAATACTACTTATATTTTAATATTCTTAATCTTTATAGTTGTATTACATTACCGTGCATTACTTTACTTAATAGTAGTAAAGTTCAGTGCGGCATCACTAATACAATTACTGCCACACCCAACTTATGCGTGTTTCTTTAAGCTAAAAGGTATACTTTTAAAAAATTAATCAAATGTAGGATTAGTTAAATGTATTAATTAAGAATCTGTAATATGCTGTGTTAAAAGTATAATAAAATGGTTCGCATTGGCTTATCAATGCACTAAAAAGTTATGATTTCAATAAATGTACTACTTGTTCATCCAATGCGTGCAAAAAACTTTATTGAAGTCTTGATTTTTTCTTCAGTACATTTCCCTGTATTAGAACAAAGAAGCACCATCAATATAAGCATACTATTTTTGTTATATCTAAAGAAGGTTCTGTTCATTTATAATCCTATGTTGATTATTTAACTTGTCTGAAACTTAGCTCTACTTTACCAAAATACAAATTTTCAAGTATTTTTTGACAATTCGACCAAGCTATTCAGTAGCAACAATTGCAACTCCCCTTAGGAAAACAAATTCGACATCCACATTTGCAAGTTATAAGTTGTGTGACCTACAACTTTTCTCTAGACAGCATGTTAAGCCATGAAATGGTCGACATTACGATTAAATTTGAAGAAAGCTTCCTTGATCAAAAAATTTGATGCTGATTTGTAGTTAAGATTCTTAGTTCCGACACCCCAGCTTTAGTTAATACATTTGTGTTATACAAAAAATAAAATACGAACTAAGTGCTTTGTATATTATTGGTTTGTTATTCTAATATGTTGGACTGTTCTTATAGACTCATAAAATTACAGCTTGAAATTAGCCTTGTTTTTTCCGAACAGTAATTATATATTTGATTCTACGTTAGATTGTCTACAACCTAATTGTCTATTATCTAATTTAATTGATTTTGATAGACATTTATATGTCTAACCAAATTGAATAAACCTTATCGAACGAATTTGGTTGCCTACGTTGAAGTTGTTTCTTAGAAGTAAGTCTGTAATTAACAAAGTTTAGCTAAGATTATAGTCTCATTTTCAATTTAAATGTTTTTTGTCTTGTAATTAATTGTTGATACTGAACCAATCACACACATCAAACACACCATAAAGCTTCTTTTAATATGGCAAACTTTTTGTACATATTTTCACGATTGATTTATTTACACTTTGGACTGATTTTATATTTTAATGTAATAATTAGGCTCTATCTACCTTCTAGACAAATTTTCCAAAAACAGGAGAAAAGGAATTAAACAAATTTTGCAAAAGTTTATTTTTGATTTTACAATTTCTACGACATATATGCTTATTTCGCGTAGCCTTAATTTTAAGGGATTATGTCTGAATTTATAATACGTCAATTTACTCAATTACAGTTTTCGTACATTTTCGACCATGTTTGAAATTCAAACTTTACAAACTAAACTGATTATGAGGTAAAACAAATAAAACTGTTCATTATTTTACCTAAGGCTAATAAGTAAACTTCCAATGTTATTAATAATTTTGGAATATAGTATATAATTTTTGTGAACATCAATATTAACATAGGACAAACGAATTCTAATATTTGTATCTTCAATGCAAGCCGAAGACAAGAGTAAGACCATGGTTTGTAAACGAATAAAATTAGAAATGAAAAGGTAAAGTGCAAAAATGCCAGACTTCAAATATGATGTGCGCATTGAAACTATCGCTTGAAGGACCAAAGTAACCATATAATTTATTTACGACATGGTTTTGTGTTGAGAAAACTTATGATGAGCAAAGTTTTAGCGTTGTTTGTATTTATTTTTGTGTAGTCCATCTAATTCGTCTTCGTTGCAGTGTTGAACTAACCCAAAAAGCAGAGATCAAACAAACATTTACGGCTTTATATGAAATCATGTGGTGCGACCGCAGGACTTTCAACCTGACAACACGTAGACTAACAGCTGCATTCTGAAATTCAGCGAGTGTAAAAGTTCAACATCAACGTGGCTCATCAACATCGTTAAATGTGATTTCAGAAATATGAGAAAAGATAAAATCATTGCAGCGTTGAGCTTGAATAACTTCATTATTTATTAACCTTTTATGAAACACACAATTCAAAATATAATGGTTTTTTTTACAAAATTTACATATCGTTCTCAACTTTCCGAAGACTGTCTGGAAAAAATAGATTATAGATAAAAGAGAATGTCTGAAATGGCAAACAAAAGTACACCGAAAAGCGATGGTTTATATAAGTGTATGTGACATACACTACTTACATGTCATTACGAAGCTCAAAGAACTCATTTAAGGAATCCGTTAGCTTGTTACAATAAAGTCCAGAATATAAAGGAAATTATCACGAAATATGACGGCTTGTATCCTTACCTGGGCTAAAGACTTTTGCAATGAATTCAAATATTTTGAACACTATAGTCAGGATCTGTGTTACAACATTCGTGATAGCGACATTAAAATCTATAATTTTCCCTTGCTTCTGATTGATAACTTCTTAATTTGATCGTTGAGTTTCAGCTGCTCTAAGTATTATTTTTAGTTTTACTTCAGCATGAATAAACTTTCCTTAATTGTATTGAAGTGGTATTGAAAATTGTTAATGATTCCGTGCTACAATAATAACAAATACAATTCAACAATAAATACTTCAAGTTATCTAAGTGGAAATAAGTTACTAACGGTAAGTAAATTTAAAATATCACAAAACTAAGCAACTATTTTCTAATGGGGTTGGTTGACTCCTTCACCTGATTTAGTCGCGGTAGATATAGTAGCAAAAGTGGGTTTAAAAGCATATTTTATTATTTAAATTGATTGCAGGAATCACAAGTATATAAAAAAGCTTATGGTCAGTAATGCTGATGGCTTCAAAAAAAATTAACTATACATAAAACTCCTTGTCGTCAATACGAATTGCAAGGCTTTATATGTAAATGTGTTTCGAACTTTATTGAACGATTGGTTACATATCTAGTTATATATTTCAATGCTTTTAATTTTTTTGCAGAAAGTTTAAGAGCACTATAATTATAGATTCGGATTTAGCCCAAGTCGTAAGTATTTTCAAAACTTGGGGAGGATTTGTGGTCAAACTTGCTTACCAAGTGTACGTTTGCCTTGTATCAAACAAGCAATTGCATTTTATTTGTTTCTGAACAACAAAATTATCTGGAAATATTGGAACCTAAACTTTGTACTTATTGAACAATGTTTCCACTGCTATTAAACAAAAGGATTCATTCCACTTTAGCCAAAAACTTGGACAAATATTATCTTCTGTACTTATCTGCGAAGCAAGCGGAAGTATTTAAATGTCTACCAATACAAACTCAACCTTGTAAAGATTCCCAAAACTTTCAATTCGTTCGCAAAACGCCCCAAGAAATCAGGCGACTAAAATTGAAAATCTACATACATACCACATTAACAGTTGTATTATTTTCTCAATGTGCACTTGTTCCAAAATCTGCTCTGAATATCTCGGATAAATTTCTGGCATGCTTCTCTCTCATGCTGGCTTTATTACAAGATTGCTTTTTGTACTCAAGCCTACGCGACGGATCAATCTTGGAAATGTTTTTAAACAGCATTTCAAAGTTCAGCAAAAACTATCCTAGCACTGTAGTCACAAAAAATGGAAATCCGGTTCTCATAGAAAGCGTCAACATATTGCTGGTGCCCATGATGATGGGTTCTATCGCTGGATTTGCACCCTTTTTTGTGCTTGGTTTACACTGGGCCAATCCATGTAAACCAAGTTTACTCGGATATTTTGCTTTAAAGGAATGCCATGGTTCAACAGAATTGCAAACATCCATTCTACATGTTAGTATTCAAAGTTTAGTAAAGATATGCGTATTTATACTAAACCTTTGGATGTGGTACTTTGGAACATTGTGCATGTGCTTTATTTTATCAGCAGTAAATTTGATTGTCCCCG
>JAQFZH010005683.1:0-10257 GCA_034695485.1 Entomobrya nivalis
ATATTCGTCATTACGTTTAGCGGTAAACACTAAAGTTATGAAAATGTGCGTCGTTGGTGTTCGATGTCCGATGAAATTGTAGTTTTTATTTCAGGGTGGTAAATGGTAAATCACTTACCGAGTATTCTGTTTCGAAAGTTTACAATACATCATGATAAGGATAAGGGATCCAAGAAAGAATGCTAAAAAGGTTTCCTAGAAAAAGTAGTGATTTTACTGTTGAGTTGTGAGAAAATGCTGCATGTGTCATTAATCTTGGCATGACCAGATTCAATTTTTACCATGTCTCATTTTAACTGTTAGAAACGAAATAATTGGGAAAATAGTGGAAAATTTTATTTTTCATATTAAAAATTTCAATTTTATTGATCGCAATAATATCGCACACCACCACCACCACTAATACTACTCTACAGATTAGGATTAGGTTTACAAAGACGTTCTTCCGTTTCAATATTGAATGGCAGACAAGTACACCTTCCTGGGAGATTCAGACTTGTTTCCTTACAAAATGATCCTTCTACGCAACCAGTTTTTACAGCACTGATGCACCTGAGACCCTCGGGATCTGTACAACATTGTGCACCAGACAGGCCCACGCAAGTATTTGTGTCTGGATCATATACATGTAGGCTGTCTCGACAAGCACATATTCCTTGTTTGCAGACTAATGGAATGTTGGTATCACATTCCCCTTTCCCATGACATTGCATACCCACTCCAGCAGCACAATACCCAAATCTTGTCTCAATATAACCAGGCTTGCAAATACACCTGAAAGAGAGTCCGTTCGGTCCAAAGGATTTGCATTGAGCGTTTTTCACACATGAATTGCTGACTTTACTAAATCTCACTCCAACTTCTGTTGATGGAGGAGTACAAGAACCACCAACTTTACTGCGACAACTTTTCCCGGCAAATTGATAGTTTTCTGAATTTTCACATTCGCACCGATTATCAATGCAAACTAATCCTGCCTCCCAATTGCAAGACTCCTTGTTCGTACAATACTGTCCCCATGAAAGCCGACACCTTTTGTCGGACGTTGGGTCATATCCCTCTGTACAGTTACACCTGTGAAGATTGTTTTCACTGGTAATACAATGGGCGTAAAGGGTGCACTTGTTGTAAACTGGATCATCAGGGTCACAAATTTCACCCACTAAAATCCTATTCTGATTTCCGTCGAGTAACTGCTGCTGTTGGTTGTGTTGACCATTGAAATTTCTATTTGGATTTCGGGACTGTCGCCTTCCTTCGGGTCTGTTATTTCTATAAATGATTCCTCCGGTTGGAGAAGGGTAACTGGTTCTGTAGCCGTAAACATTTTCCATGCTTGGATTTTGGTTCCACCAAGTAGCTGCTGCGTTGGAATTTGTTGTGTCACTCAGGTCGATGAAATTTAAAGTGAAGAAAATCAGGGTACACAAAGATGCAGACGGTAAGCTTGAAATGCGTTCCATTGTTTTTGCTCGAAGTATGTGCGAAATGACTATATATAATATTTGATGATTTCTTTTTAGCTCAGGACGATAATATGGTGTTTAATGTGCTGATGAAAGCTAGTAAAAGAGAGTGAAGCCAATAAAACTAAAGGGTGCCTTCCATTGGGAAAAATCAAATAAAACATGCATATCGGCGCTTTTTTAATCGTACAAGTAATTTAGTGTTGTGGGAGACTATTAATTTCAGTCCATAGATTACTTTGACCCTTTCATGATGTAAAATGCTACAAAAGAACATCGTGAGGAATCAAAATGGAGTGGAATTTTTTAATAGATTGAGGAATCACGCATATGTTTAATTTTGCAATAATTTATGGCAAGGCAAGTTGACAAAACTTCAAAATGTATCTGCAGTATGCAACGATCATTATCCTATTAATGGATTAAAATAGGCAATGGTCACGTGTCTCAACACATTTACTTCATGACTTCCAGCCATTATGTTAGGCTATTATTTAGTAGCCATCAAGTTCCATCCGTTCTGCAAATGAAAGTTAAAATGATTTGGCATTGAATGCTGTCGCTGTGTAAATGCATGTTTAGCAGTGATAGAAGAACTTGCCTTGTATGTATTTTTATTTTGCCTGATACTATATGTATGACGATTACAAGTATTCAGTCGAGCGTTACGACTGTAGTGTTTTGAGCTAATGACTCCAGATTCTTCTTACATTATGAAAAATGTAGTATCAGTGTCATCGTAAAATATAAATTAAGCAAGGACTCTGACTCACTGACTGAATTTCTCGAATAACTCGTCATCACAAAAACAATGTGATATAAAAGTAATGATTTTTGAGATATCATCTAGTGTAAAGTTGCGAGGAAAATGATTGTGATGAAAATCTTCATTGATTCTTTATCACAAAGGAGACCGTGTCAAATTTGATTTAATTAATTGTTTAACAGATGCATAATATACATTCAATTGATTGAAAATTTTAATCAACATGAGCTCCGATCAGTGTAGAAAGAACTTTATGGGTATATGGAAAGTAGTTTAATAAAACACGAAGTTCGCCATTACATGAAGCTTTGAAGTCAATCCGAAAGTAAAAGGATAAATTATTAAGTAAGTTCATTTTTGTACATGAATAATTTTGGGGTAATATAAATTGCAAACGCGTATAATAATATACCAATGTGGCTCATATTAAAGCAGTAGGTGTGAATGAAATTCATAACGATGCACAATAAACCTTTGCTATAAACCGCATTAGATAATTTACTGGAATTAATTGATTCCTGGTCTGAAAGATCTTTGCCAGTAAAATTTCAATTTAATTTGTCATTTGGAATAAATATATCGGAAAGCTTAAAAGTGAAATGGAAAATACTAAAATATGAACTGTGAGCTATTCTCTTCGTACGGCAAATATCTTTTTAAAGACTAGTAAAATCACAAAATAGGTCATAAACTTATTGAAAAACGAACATTCAACGCTCCCTGATCTGTTTTAGCAAAAAATACTTTTGTGGCAGTGACGCTAACGCTGCTGCACATTTTACAACTGGAAACATGTGTGTAATGCTCCCTGCTGAAGCATAAAAACATCCGTCTTTGCTATTATCACAGTCATATAACGATTTTTTCTTTACAATACTGAGTTGAATGAGAAAAAGCAGTTTAGTTTATATTTGATGGTGCATTAAAATATTTTTTTATTTATTCTACACACTACTTTGGAAGGTTTTTGTACATCGACTGCGTTAATATCGACTATGAAATTTTACACCGAGTCGATGAGTCATTAAAACAAATCATAAACTCTGTTAGGTAAACAAATACTGGGTCTCTTTTGGTACTTTCGTAATTTCTCAGAAACAGGTATTTTGTTTCTTTCTTTTTGCGACTTTTGCACCAACTCACAAGTTATGTTTCGTAAATTATGAATATTCAAAATAACTTGTACATGATAATATAGAAATAAGAAAAACGACCCGAACTATTTTTTCCTGAAAAGATGTGAACCATCAAAGCTGCGAAGGTTGAGTAAATATATTTTTACATGAAGGAGGTAGTTTTTTTAACTAAAATATTATGACGCCCGCTATAGGCTATCGTAAAACTAAAGATTTGGGGATTTCAATACTGTTTATAACTTTTGGAAATTGCTAAATAAGCTTGCGAATATAAATCGAAGTCGAAGTTCGCTTGCTTGCGAAGTCGATTATTTACCAAACAGAGCTTAACTAACTAGAACATACACATAAAACATTACAATCGAAAGAATGATAAAATGCCTATAAGTAGAATTAAATGGCATTCTTTTTATCATTGAACCAAAACACCTTTTTAAAACATGACAAGCATTTAATATAATATTAATGCATTTCGTTTTCATTACAATCGCTAATGTTTTTACAATTATAAATGTGCACAATAGGTAGTTTTTATTTCTATTGCACAATGACTAAGACGTGCTTTTCTTGTGAAGACGAAGAAAAATCATACTTCTTTTCGTGCTGAGCATTACAGGTTAAACGAGCGACAAAACAACTTCATTAAATACACGATATTAGTTTAGGTTGAGTAGATAAAATTTAAACAACTTCCACAACAGCCACACCAGATAGTTTTATACGATATATTTTTTGACGGGAGTATGGCTGGTAAAATTTCTCGTTGTTCGTGTATTAATTATTGTTTCTGGACAAATATTCCATTATAAAACCAAATTATTGTTCAAAAATGGAATTGGCAATAGACAACAAATTGTTTTCACTCGCATGTATACTTTTGCTTGTTTGTGTTTCATTTTTAAATGGTGCCAGTTTACCTTCAGAAGAGAAACATCAAGATGAAAACAACTCAACAAAGAAGGAATTCCTAAATCCTGAATCATCCAAAAAGGAACAAAGTGTAAATCATCAAATAGCAACGGAGACTACGGATTGGGGCATTGTAGAACATAATGATGGACGATCAATAAATCTAGATGGAAACACAGGATCGACGACTTCACAACCCTTTCAAACAATGCAGAAAAGTAGTGTTAGCAAACCTACGCTAGGGACAACTCCAATTCCTCCGTATATTGAAATTGATGACGAACAACATACAAAAATCTCAACCGAAATCAGTAAAGACTCTTACACGACAACTACTGCACCACCACAGTTACAAAATAAACTGGATAGAGAAACTTTACAACCTATAAGCCATCCACGTGATGATGAAAATGTAACAACCACATCGAAAACTTTCAGTGGAAAAACTGATGACTTAACTTTTGATGTAAATGTCACCACTACTTCGAGCCCAGAAACTGTGGTAAATAATCTGATGACGAAAAATGATCAAGATGATCATGTTGAAATTAAAGTCGATCGACCGAGTCAAGGATCAAAAACACCAGTTCAGAAAGAAACCAATGCAAATGCAAGCTCCTCAATAGTCCAGAGTGAAAATAGAAATACCGACGGCAATCAAGATGCTACCGTTATTGTTGACGGGCCTACAAATGGAAACAGCGAAAACAGGTATAATTTTTTAAAAACATTTATTTATGTCTAATCTTTTTCCTGGAATGCCGCTAACACTGTCATTGGTTTACTTTATCAGATCTTCCACACCGTCAATGCAGAATGATACTGTGCCTGAGGTTGTGACCAACCAAGGTTTGGAAAAAGTCATGTTATCCAATAAAGACAACGAAACGCTTTTATTAGATGATCTTGATGACATCATATCTAAGAGACATTATTATAAGTCAAACGACTTTAATGGAAATACTTCTGATGATAACATCAATCTAGATACTAGAGCTAGGGACATCACAGAGCCAACTGCAACTCCTTCAGAAATCCAAACTTCGTCTCAGCCAGCAACTGTAGCTAACGTTTCAGAAGCCGGCATAACTACTGAGTCTGAAAATACAGCTATTCTTGGAATATTGAAGGAAGAAACCACCACAGTCACTCCTTCTCCTTCTACTCCAAAATCTTCACCAAATATTACAACCACAGAAAAGTCAACCACATCAACTACAACTACAGTTTCTACATGGACAACGTCAACAACTTCTTCGAGTTCACCTTCCACAAATGCAACCCAGGTGCCACCTTCCGACAAACCTGAAAACAATAGTCCAGTACATCAATTTTTCATGGATCTTCGTGCACACACCGTTTTGTGTCTGATATCCTTACTTTTACTGCTCCTTGCTGGAACAGTTATATTTTCTTTCATTTTGGCAATAATTTATGGTATTAAGTACTCATTTATAGGAATAGTAAAACTGTTCCAAGGATGTAAAAGATGTTGTCCGAAAAGAAAAAAATCGAGTAATAGTGGATTCCACGAGTCGGGAAGTTTGTTCCCTAGATGTGATGTAAGTATTAGACCGTACGATCCAAGTAATCCAAATGACCGAGATATGTATTGAGCTATCTTTAAATTCTTGAAATTTGATGTACTTAAATGCAATTGTTGAGTGTGATCAACATTTTTTAGTATTGATAGAAGATAATTATCCTCAATGAGGATCAGAAGTACATGTCAAACATAAATTGCTGAAAAATTATGTGATAGAATTATGCGATGCATCATACACAATAAAAATTTGTCTGATTTGCCTACAATACTTATGCCTAATTTTTTTTAATGCATTTCGTAACATGCATAATGATAATAATGGTTTTCTCAATAGAATTTTGTGCGATTGTAAATGTTTTACTATGTGTAGAAATAAACTGAATTGTTTAAGAATGCTAACAATTTTTATAACAATGATTTATAGTTTGTTTGTTGATCATTTCAATTATACATTTTAACAGATGTCAAGTCAGATCACTATGATATTTGAAAATGAACTGAATTACCTTAAAAATGAAAGTCCAGACCCAGACTATAAAAACATACTGCACTGCCATGAATATAACAGTGGAGGTAATGGAATTGCTAATAAGACTCAGCTACTTTACGTCATAACACATTATCATGATATTTCATTATCCATTCCTCCTCTCTGCATTCCCGATAAACATCATGAACGTTAACGTTCGTTTTGCGTTTTCAATTGTCATTTTCTAACAACTTCCAAGAAATTGTTATTCGCGTAAATCAGTGGTTCAAAAATAAATCTACTTTACGAAAGTCGATTTTCAAATCCAATATAGTACAGAAGTTCTATTGCTACTTGATTAGCTTAATATATAGCATACAAGAAGTTAGCTACAAGAAATACAGTTTAGAACTAGCTTCTTAGAATTCACTCAGTAACAAATCAAGCAAGAACTGAACATAGTTATAGTACAAGTCAAGTTAAAATCTTTTAATCACGAAAAAATGCATTTCCGATTCCCGGCAAGTTTGTATTCGTTGTTGGGAATGCTAGTATTTGGAACACGGCCATTTTTGTCGTTGCAGGTAAGTTATATATTCGATTTAAAAATCATACCAAATATACACACAAGCTGACTTGATGACAGAGAGACACATTTTGTAAATATCAGGATGTGGTAGCGGTACTGCATGACATTGATAATAGTACAGGATTAATGGCTACCAAGTATCTTCCACCTGTACATGAGAAGCACGCCTGCTATCCTCAAGGTTCAGCTGGAATCCCACAGTATTTAATAGGATATGGATCACTTATGCAAAAAGAATCAAAAGAAAGAACCTATTCAAATACAGGGGATAATGTACCCATTCGAGTTTACGGTTTTGAACGTTCGTGGACCTGCAAAGGAGAGTCAGTTAGCTTTAGTACGACGTACCTGGGAGTCGATCTGAGCTCCAACAAGTCGTCATACTTAAATGCAGTATATTTCAAGATACCTTCCGCTGCAGCCTTGCAAAATTATGACACAAGGGAATCATTTTACTGCAGAGAAGAGGTGGTTAGAAGTAAAGTTCAGTTACTTGCATCAGACTCCATTAGAAGAGGTTTACCCGCGGGCCAATACTGGATTTACGTCACAAGACCAGAGTACAGAGAAGCTCCTACGGAAGAATACCCTATTGTGCAGTCATATGTGGATACATTCCTGTCAGGATGTCTGGAACTTGAGACGAATCAAAAATTGGATGGATTTGCAGATGAATGTGTGCATACGACAAGTGGCTGGGAAAGTCCGTGGGTAAATGACAGAATCTACCCAAGAAGACCATTCTTATATCAGAGAATGGCTGGAAGAATAGACGGAGTTTTAAATAGAACTGCACATGATGCGTTTAAGAAAATCAAAATTGAAGGTTAAGAGGAAACAATAAATTGAGATATTGAATTTCAGTGAAAGATAATTATTTTATTATTACATATGTATGTATTGATCGTGTCTCATCTCTGCATTTAAATTTAAATGGAATCTATTACGATAATTGATTACGTATTTAGGTACCAACGAGTATGTTTAATTTGTCGCTAAAAATTAAATCTATTTTAGGGGAGTTCACATAGTTAATACTAAAAATGCTACATTTTGGACGTCATATTGAGTAAAAATAGAACTATAACTTGAAAGCGTTAATCGTTTTGAACAGCACGAGATGTGAATGTGTGAATGAAGTAGATTATGTTTATTTAGCCAACTTTCAGGACTTTGATCTTCCAAAAGGTTAAAGTCACAACGGTTGAGTGAGCCTTGCACTTATTAATTGAATAATTGGTCAATTTCATGAAAAGTTATGTATACCAGCATGTTCCATATACGTGATGAAAGATGTTGATGACTATTCACGGTCACGACGACTAAATACGACGGTCATTGTCATTGTGAAGTGTTAAAAAAATATTTTTTTCGAATAAACGCATTTCTTTCACTTAAGGTAGTCAGGAACTGGCAGTTGTTTAGAAGTAAAATTAAGATTATTTTAATGTGAGTTGTGAATATTTTGATGCCCATTGATCTTTCATTGGACCCTGAAAAGAATTACGTATCAATGCTGATTGTGTGTATCTGCGTTTGAATTCCATTCCCCTTGCGTAATCAGTTATATTATACCCACATTAAGAACTTAATCAGTTTTACTAATAGTTCTTTACTTTTTGCTGCTCCCCTGTGTATTATATAAAAAGATCGATTGAAGGCGATAATCATGTTTAAGACTGAAATCCCATATTAAGAAGATGAAAATAATAATGACAGGTCTGTATTCCTGTCTCCAACAACTTTTTAAATTTGGTAAGTTGAAACGGCAATAGTTTGCTATATAGGTATATTCATAAATAATTTTTGTACATAAGTTTGCAACGACATTCAAAATTCCAATAGTAATTTCGAATCAAGGGTAATCTCACAATCAGCGTAATTATCGGAGTCAGGGTTAACCAAAAGTATTTAAGTGAAGAAGACCCTGGTTTCTGATACGAACATCAAAACTGGAAAAAATATTTCTGTAATAAGCTGTCCTGGTGTAGTCTTTAACAATTTAAAAAAAAAAATTCTCCATCATTTAACCGACGACAAATATTTGCGCAATGACATAAGCTTTTGGATTTACATTAGGTCGAAGTCGTGTGTTTGTCGTTACTCACAGATTTTAAACGATTATATTATACGATTGTCATTAACGAACCATTCAAGAGTATCTGAGAATTTTACACACGCAATCCAAGAATAAGACATACGTAGAAATCGGTACATAAATATTTGATATTTCTTGTTGTGTTTATAGCTATTGCATAGTTCTTAATTTCTTCATTCGAATCCCACAACAAAAATATCAATCAATCTTTAATGCTAAGGCTTAATACGTGCATACGTGACAATTTTTCCTTATTTAAATTACGAGTTTTATTGACTCTTAAATATTGATTAGACATTTGACTTAACCATGTTTGTTCTGACTTCATTCTGAATTAATTTCATTTGTAGGTATTAATATCAATAATATCGCTCTATAAAAGTTTATTAGCCGTGACTTTGGCCTAAATTCTTTTAAATGTTACAAACATATATTCATCATAATTTCAACTACATATATTTAACCAGTCAGCACTTTTTAAAATAAAGGAGTATGCTGTAAAGTTTTGTACGATTGGTCAGATATTTTGCCCATATGAGTTTTTTTAGCGCGACAAACCGATACACTCCAAAAGGCATACTTTATGCTCTGTCAATTTCATGGAATTTAGCGGTTCATATAACAAAAAAATATATAATTTTTCAGCCGTCATCGCTCACTAAATTGAGACAGAAGTTATTTATGAATTTATTTAAATCCTTTATGATAACTGCGCACGTCATCTTTTTAGCCAGCAACTCCGGACTCCGAATAATGTGGTATGTTATCACATTTTCCCCAAAAGTAGACAGCAAGCTTATTATTATTATTATTGTAGCAAACCTGTGTGTTATTTATTTGTATTCGCTGAACTGACAATATTTTGCTGACAGTTGCGGAATAAAATGGCCTTAGTCTCTTTCTTCATCTTTGTTTTTTATTTTTGTTTATTTTAGCATGGAAAGCTACACAATGCAATAATAATAACAATTTCCGAAAGAATTTTAATTGCACAATAAACCAACATGCATGCAAAAAATCAAGTTCTGTTGCAAGCTGCTTCACAACTTGCATCATCAAAATCTAATCCCAGGAAGCATGCTTAAGCCCCGATTTGAATACAATTGCACCGTTTGGTTGCTAAAGCCCAATTTGATTTTTATAGCGTTTTGCTTGCATTGCAGCGACACACAAAGTGTGGGCTTTTCCCATTCATATTGTACAGCTTTATGATCAGGATTATTTATAGCAAGGCTTACACTTTTGCAAAGAATGCATCTACTTTCAATAGTGCCAATG
>JAQFZH010005684.1:0-10257 GCA_034695485.1 Entomobrya nivalis
TTTTTTTAATGCTGGAATAATGCAGAGTACCGAGTTAATAAAAACTGTTAATAAAAATTGACAATACGTTGAAAGCAAAATTATGACAATACAAAGTTGAAAGTTTCACAAATTAAATTGATCAAGTTCCTATTGAAATTAATATTTAAAAAAAAATATACGCAGCTAAATTGTAAATAATAAACATATAATGTACCTAGTATATGTCTTGCCAAAATGAATTCAATGACTTTCCCTTACAAACGAGAATGATATTCGCTCTTCTTTCCTTCTACGTAGTTTAAACTTTTTATGGATCCTATATAAAATGTATATACGTTCGCGGACCTTTAATGTTTAATACAGCATTAGTTAAATGAAGAAATTAGGTGTTTGCGTTATCTCTATCTATTCGTAATATCGCGAAAATTAATTAAATAATAAGTGCTTCAGATTCGAGGAGGAGTCATTCGACAAGCAATAAACATCCTAAATCTATATATTGTGACAATAATTATGCAAATCTCATGCAGTCCGGTAAAAAAAGAGTTAGAAGAGGAATTTTAATGTAACCCAGTATTATCTTGTAATTAATTAATCTATTATTATTTAGTGAACTTTTTGCCTAAATGTAGATGTGGTGTAAAGTAAAATATTACAATCAAGTTTTTTTAAACTCAAGAAAAGTGAAAATTATTTCAACGAAATAAAATAACTTTGACAAACTATACATTGACTATTCTCTGCCTTTCGTGTTATGTGGCCATTTTATTTGTCATAGATTGCATAGATGAAAAAGTACAACGAATGATGCATACTGAAAGATACGTAAATATTAAAGCATTAATGATAAATTACATTTACTATTCGTTTATTCAAGGTAAAACAACAGTGATATGATATTGATATAATATACTTTTTTATTTGTCCAAGCTACATTTTAAACAATTCACATACTAGTAATGCGATATAAAGAGTTTCTAAAGTTTTTTCATAGGGATTATTTGTAACATTTTATTATAACACATTCAAGAGAAAGACGATGCGTTTTCACTTCTTTTCATTATCATCATGTTCATCAGAGTACCTTTGTTTTGTTTACTTTTAAAATTTTGTTTTCTTCTCAACATTAAAAAAAATCGAAACCAACTCATTCTCTTTTATTTTTATTCACTTACAATAAATGAATCTATAGTTTTTAATTTTTGGTTAGCATATCATATACATCATACCAAACAAATAATGTTACATACATTCATTCATACCCATTATCCTTACTGTCTATTTTGTATGTAGGATTTACAATATTATATTTTCATTTGGATTTCCAAAAGAGGAATGGCTTTTTTCTCTTTGCTACACTTTATTAATATTTATGCAAAGCAGTAAATAATTTTTGTTAGTTTTTTTTGTTTTTAAGGTGTGTTGTGTAATTCTTCATAACATAACTTTTTTAAACTAGGCATTTATATATATTATTCTTTTGGTCAACCAACGAGTAAATATATTATTCTGGTAAAACATTTCTGAATAGTATATGTATTTATTTATACTCTCGTTCCATTTTACTGTATATTCTGTTTTTATAAATATATATCTTGAAAAATTACTCATGAATAGGATTTACCACAAGATCTAGGTATTTTGTATACATTTTTAAACTGTTTGTATTTTTGTGCATAAAAATTATCTTTCTATCGATAAGACAACAATGGTACGTAGTGTGCAGGTCTAGTCCAGTTAGGCTAACCCAATAAAAATGTTTTTCCTATAATCTTACATATTGTGGTACTTGTCAAGTTATGCTATGCACCAAGAAACAGTAACTCGTTTTTAATCATTCATACTCAATTTCAAATTCATACCTTGTGAGGAATGATGATAATAATATTATAACTTAGTTTATAGAATTTAAAAATTCAAAGATTTTAACTTAGCAGCATTTAATGTATTAAAAATCAGAAATACATTTGAATTAATTTGTTTGATTCTATGAAATCATGAAACTAAAATTACCAAAAATTATAATGCATATAAATACAATGGTCCAACATAATATAAACTATGATAAATTGCTAAATTACAATTAATGATTGACCTTATTTTGTTTAGAAACTATTAGTCAACAATAATTCAAAAAACAATATAACAAATTATCTAAATTAACTGATTTTTTACATTACATGTGTTCTCATTATCAAGTGACACTGGTACTTGCCGAAACAAAAAAAATCAAAAGGAACAAGTACTACAAACCCAGAAAAATATCATTGTAATCTACTAATCTGTTTATACCCATCCTAAAATTGCCATTTAAACTAAAGTTATTTGTCTAATACATCTACTTTTATCAATTTCAAAGGATTTTTTAGGATTTTAGTATGTACATTTGAGATGATCCAGTAAATTATTTTGTATGGTACGTGGGTAATTTAGTTTTTACGTTTCTTCTTGTTTGGTGGTTCGTCACTTTCGTCGATAAGGGTGGCAACATTGTTCCATTTGACTGCGGCACCCTTCTTTGCTCCTTGCTAAAATAATATACAAGAACAATATTATTTTAGTATTTTAAATAATAAATGAAAATTTACAGCGCGCATACGCATTTACTCATACCTTCTTTGCTTTCTCAGAAGTCACGTCCACGTTGAGTTTTCTGCCCACAGCTTTTTCTAAGACGACCTTGATCTCATCAACAGTCATCGTCTCAATTTCGCTCTCCGACTTGCTACTGAAGATCTCCACGTTTTGTTTCATGAGAGTGAGGACAAGATCAGCGGTTCCATCAGAGCAGGTTACCTGTTTCAATTAGGCCATTGATTTTTTTACTACTGAAATGTTTCTTTGTATTTGTATATCGATTTTAAAGTTGTAAATAAATGAGTTATTCACCAGAAGACGGGGAATCTGTCGACAGTTAGGGCTCTTGTGCTTGGCTTCGCAGATAAACTCTTTGCTTTTCAATTCAACCTGCATAAAACAAATAGGCTTATTTTCATATTATAATCTGTCTATTCCCCTTTCATGCACAAGCTCATATTTTCCAGCAAAGTTATAATAAATGCATTACCCTTACCCTTTTCCCACACATTTTGTTGTTGACCAAGAAGGGACAGCCAAGATAAGTGATGTCACTTTTGTCCTTGAAGTGAATGACTTTTGCCACAGCATTAGCATTGGTAAACCTGAACTTGTTTTTGAAATCCACTTGCTTTTCATCCACTTCCTTGAACGTCATCGGGTTCGCTTTCGTAGCAGCATTTCTTTTTGGCGAAGTTCCTCCAGCAGCACTACCTGTTCCTGCAGCCGCGTCCTTCTTTTCCTGCTTTCCCTTTTTTGGAGCAGCTGCCTTTCCTGCTGCTTTCCCCTTTGGGGTCCCTTTACCCTGGACGGTATCACTGCTGGAACTTTTGCGGGTTGCTCTTGGAGTAGCTGCGGCGGCCATTGCAGCAGCAGCTTTAGCGGCCGCGGCTGCTGCAGCCGCTGCAATCGCAGCAGCGCTAGACTTTGGAGTACCACTCCTGGAGTCTGACCTTGGAGTTCCATTTTGTTTACCTCCAGCACCCTTTGCCTTTGGTGTTTTTGGAGTGGCACTTTTAGCAGCAGCAGCAGTTGTGGCGGGAGCACCACTTGCCGCTGGCTTGGGTTTCGGCAATTTCACCTTGGGTTGCTTTGCATCCCCTTCAGCTTTGCGTTTCTTGGCCACTGGGGGTGGCGGTGGGGGAAGCAAGTTCGTAGAAGGCAATCCATTGATTGGCGCAGGCGGTGGTGGTAAATTGGTCTTGGGCTTTGGAGCCTTAGGCTTTTTAGCTTTGGTGCTTGCAGAAGCTGCCATTACGGGAAGAGATGCTGGAAGAGAAGGGAGTATGTCAGCTAAGAGTTGATCCAATGGAATTGTGGACCCACTTGGCTTTGATTTCCCATCAGATGCGGGGCCAGCTCCGGAAGCTTCACGCTTGATTTTCTTGGCTAAGATTAGCTCTTTGCAATTCCGGATTCCATTCAGGAAAATTGGGAAAGCATCTTTTGGTGCACTGCAATGCAAGAAAAACAAATGCATTTATAAAGTCTTGCATTTATTTACTTTTCTCTTGAGAGAAAACTTTTGCCTTCATGTTCATGGACATCATCTTGCCCCATAATATCCGCAATATGTGTAAAAAAAAGTATTCTGTGAACACTGGTATACTATTTTGTGCAAAAAATATTTTCAATGTCAACCCTTTTCCTTTCATTCATTCATTTTATAGAGCCAGCTAATAATGAGCCGGTCGGGATGATGACGGGGAAAAGCATCTAGATCGACGGCAAATCAAGAGAGAGCGAGGCAAAATCCTCGACTCCACATGTACACACGAGTATACATCGATAGATGCAAGTGGTAGGGATTACGTTCATGTGATGGGCATAAAGCATGGATACGAGAGAGAGGGTTGCTCTTAAAACAGCATTGTATTATGCGTAACTAGATTTTGCAAATGCAAACTATTGTTCACAGGGGCATATAATTGATTTTAGCAATAAAATTGTTTACATTAATTAACTAAACTATAAATTACGACTCATGGAGTAGGGTATATTTTTTTTGTTAGAAATTCCACAAATATAAACCAAAAGGGGCAAAAAATTAAATCCTTCTCGCCAATTTATTTTAAGAAATTTTATTACTTTTATGCGTGAAAATTTAAAGTTCACTAACATGAACTGTTTGGGGCAGAATTATTTTTAATGCTTTCCTCTAAAGTTAAAGTTTATCTGATTGGGGCAAATAGGAAGGAAATTGTCTCCATATCATAAAGTAATGAAAGAAATACTATATAATTTAAAAGTACTACTGCCTCACCTTTCCTCCAACCATTCCAACAAAAGATCAACGCGGGCTTTGGAATCATTAGCCTGCGTTTTGATTTCCTTGTGCTTCTTGCTTGGTAAAATTTCTGAAGCGAGAAGTGGTGCCGTCAAGTCAAAATAATCCAGTGCCAGCAGCTTCACTCGGTTCTTCAAAACCGCTTTCTTCATATTTTTATCCATCTTGAATGATTCGTCCTCTCACAAACCTTCCGACAAAAAATGTCTAACTTTTTCCACAAAATTAGGTTACCTAAATTAGGCACAAACCCGAAATAAAAATATAACACAAATAAATTTTCACATTGAAAATCCCTTCAGAAAATCATCGATAAAACCAATTTCACAAAAAAATGCCTTTTAATCAAATTCTCTTTTTGCCAAAAAAAATACACACTTGTATAATTTCCAGAAGCTATTTTAATTTTGGCACAGGAAAAAATTAAATCCTTCTCGCAAATTTATTTATTTCTTTAAAATCACACATGTGCTCCTATGAACAATGTGGATAAAATCTACTAGTAAATCTCAATAGAACAATATTGTTGCAAACTGGAATATGTGTGATTGATAAATTCAATATAGAATTTTATAGCATTAGTTTATACTACACACACTCTTTTTTTTCAAGTAGAACTACTTGTTTCTCCTTATGAAGCTTTAGCACAGCAGCTGCTGCTGTTGCTACCTTGTACCAACTATGGCAAAGTAAAGGCAACGCATATGGACCTTAACCATTACACAGTTCACAGATACCAAATACACAAAATTCCTCCTTTACTTTTGCTATACAGCAAAAATATTAATATTGATAGCCCAGAATGATGAGCTTAAAAACAAGTAAACTAACTTCAATCAAATTTTTCTCACCTTTCTCTCCAAAATTTTGCCTCAAATTTTACACCTTCGAATTCGCAAAAACTCGCTTTCTCTTTCTCTCGTTTTTCTGGACACGATACTACAAAATAATTACCCTTTTTTAACAGTTTTCTCAGAGAAATTTTAGAGAAATGTGTTGTGAAAAGGCGCCAACAAGGATTCTGGCGCGTTGATTATTACTCATACAGAGTTTGACTGTGTAGAAAAAAATATCTACGTAGTTTCTGAAGAGTATAGCACAGTACAGAGTACAAACTTACTCACACTCACCACCACTGCGTTCTACATTTAGCCAACATGGCAATGTAATATAGTCAAATTGTAACGGCCGTGAGTAAGGGGAAAGACGCTTTTGGTTTATGGGAGTTTTGCTAGCAAGATACCCATTGTGAGCACGGGTGGTGGTAAAGTCAGAAAGTAGTCCGTGTACCTTGCTCATGTATTGATGAAAAACATTGTGGAGACCTCTGCAAGAAAATGTACACGGGTGAGATTATACCAAAACGACGATTGCTCAACTCTTTCTTTTCATTCTATTCAGCAGGCAGAGAGGGGAACTTGTATTTTTATTGCGCATCACATTGCATATCGTATCGTGTCTTTAGTTTGGTTTCGTAGAGTGGCTTGCACGTAACAACGCTTCTCTTCTATACATTCCTGCTATACAGAGAATATTGCCCTGATATACGAAGCTTATGCATTACATTCATATATACCTATTACACTACGAGTAGACCACCACTACCACTATGCCATTACCACAAAAATTCTCTAAACCGTTGCTCCTTATTTTGCTCTCTTGCTGGTTGGAAAAAAAACAGGCTATCTACAAGCTATCTGTCCATTCCTCCGTGAGGAGTAAGGAATATTAAAAAGAGGTTAGGTATGCTCTGGCCCGAGTATTATTACTGCACTAATACACGTATGCATACTGTATAAATCTCTCGTAAGGCTGCTGTGTATCAAGTAATCTCAGCAAAGCATTTTTTCAGGCATACCTCAAGAAAGCTTCACTCTCGTCGAGTTTTCGCATCATCTTGTTTACGACTCTTGTACAGAACAATGGAATACGGATGATGACTACAACCACACCAAGCAAGTCAGAGAAGTAAGTGGAGAGCAAATAAAAGTAAAGGAGTGCACAAGCAAAGCATCGTAGTAGTCGTCATCGCCATATAATATAATATCTTATTCTGATTTGAGTGTCCGTCTCTACGTTGCTGTTGTTGTACACGTATGCAATATGTATCCTTAATGCATCTCATCATAATAATGTAAATGTCTCAACTCAAACCTTTTTCTCTTACCTTTGCTGTGTGGTATGGCATGGCACGCAGCGAGAGAGAGAGAGGCTCTCTGGTGGTAACTCTTCTTCTCTTGAGACTCTCTTATTAAACCAAAGTAGACTCTCATGTAGGTACGTAGGTATCACTCAAACTTAGAGCTTCGCTTTGGCTGTAATCAGTCTCTCAGAAAAGGCACTCTCATCATTCCAAACGCCTTCGTGAATGCACAAAAAAGTGAATCACGAAGAAGGCAAAAGTGTAGATTGTCTTGAAATGCCCCAATTTTTTCTTTTGGTTCTGGTTAGCATCTAATATGGTTACAGAGAGGGTCTAAGCCTTTTTCATTGTAATTTACTCAGGGCAAAGCTTACCAAGCTTTCTTGTTTGTTCGATGTTCGAGCAAATATGTTGAAAAGACAAGATAGTCAAAGTAGCTTCAAGCTTGGATTTTATAATGCACTCTCTGTATGCCTCTCTTCACACTTTTGTGTTACACGAGTAATACGAGAGGAAACAATTGCTTGGTTATTAGAACGCTAAACAAGAGCTTCAATGTGTAGATATGCTTGGCTCTTATGAGAGTTACTATTGTCTGATATGATGCTTTGCAATGGCCGAACTAAGCGTTTTATTTTTTCCTTTTTTTATTACAAATCCAATCTAATGTAACAAGCTTATTTAGTTATGCTGATAGCTGGCAACACAAGACAGTACATAACAATTTTTGAAAGGATGACGACGATGCGATGGTGGGGATGTTAAGCGGTTATGGCAATCCTACACATCAAATTTTCAGTCCATTTATGTCTGTTTTACCAGCGCACCAGTCTTCTTTGGCCACCAAGCAGTAAAACTGCTCTGCTTGGATATTTTTTTCCAAGTAATTTGCGCCAGCTTTTTGTTGGGTTGCTGTATGATTATATGGTGCAGTGTTGTGATATCTCTTGTTTTCGAATCATGTACCTTGTCGTCTTGATATGATGCGCTTGTATATCCTTCCGACTAGCGTGCTTTTTTTATGTTTCATGGTTTACCAACGCTTATTTTGTTGGGGAAATATTGAATCTTGTAAGTTGAGCTGAGAGATAATACTTTTGTTGTGTAACTAGCTTACTCCTGTCGTCGTTGCTGCTGTCGTTAAATCGTTAATGAAGAGAAGATACTGCACTAGTGCGTGCAGAATGCATGTAGTAAGGCGAGTTCAATGCGTGCGATATAATTTGATTGACAGATTTGGTACACAAATTTAATATAGCATGCTTGTATAAGTATTTATTTATAATCATAGCGTTTTGGAAATGCAGTAATTATTAATGCTAGATGATGAGCAGTTTGCGTTTTAATAGCTTACAAGCAAATGAGGAGCTGAGGTGTCATTTTTCATGTAGTAATAAAAATAGAAAATAGGATGTCTTTAATATATACAAATGAAGTTTATATTTCAGACATAACTTTACGTCTGCTGGTAAAGGTATTTTTATGTGTTAAATGTTATATGACGACGGTAATTGCAGCTCCGACGATTGGTCAATTGAAAGCGTTGTTATCATGAAATGATCATCATGCATGCATCACAGAATTCGTGTAAAAACAAACGTTTGTGCTCCAACACTGCACTTGTCTTATGATTTTGTTTTGTATAGCAAAATAGGTTATGAACTTGGCGTGTACTTGTTTACGCACAAACGCTGCTAGTGTTTGGCAGGCAGCTGCTGTGCAACAATTGGTAGTTTGCTAGTACTGACATGGAATCAACAATGTAGTAATGTAATAAGCTTACCATGCAGAAATGGGGTTATGGGTTAGATAATAGCAAAACAGCAAAAAAAAATGAACCAAACAAGTGAAGACGGACGTCTCTTTGCTCTTGGCTGTTTTCTTAGGGCAATTATTTACGAATTGCTACAGAGAGGGAGAGAGGAAATGCCATTTTTTATTCTGAACATTAAAGGAGCTCGTGGTGTACGTAGACCATTGGTCAAGCTGCATTGCAGTAGAAACGTTGGTAAAAAATGGTTTATATGGTATGCATTTTATTTTGTACGAAAGGGAATAAAAAGTTCAATTCAATCGATAGACTTACAATTTAATAGTATGATGTCACTGAAAGCTTCTTTAGTGACTATCTTGGGATTCGAGATGCATTGAGAAGAATTAAAGTATTTTTTCTGACAATCAAATTTGTCGACATAAAGTAGGATCGGAAGTGTACATATTTAGAAAGTCTGAGTTAATACTTCTTTTTCTTAAGACAAACATGTTATTTCCAGATATAACCATGTAAGCTGAGCCGATGACTATGTATGAATGACTCATGACTCATTGTCGCCGTCGAGTAATGCGGGTTGGCCTAATCTAAAGACGTTCAACGGTTGATCTAACGTTGTTAGTTAATATAAGCAAACATTGAACTCACAAAGCATATTTTATTTGAGCTGGGAGCTTTACTTGTTGTGTGAAGCACAAGGGATAAAACTATTTCGGATTTTTTCTATATCAGTATGCATTTCCCCCCTTGTGTTCACTCCATGCATACCACTTGCTTGATATGACTATTATTTGAAACTAAAGTAGCAACATAACACAGCCATGCCATAACGCTACTTGTTCGCATTTATTCTTGAACTGGTTGGTAGACTCAACAAGTCCGTTCGTTCCCCACAACTGCATACTCCAGGTTGGCTTGAGCTTAACTGCAAGATTCTTGATCTTTATCATATCATGAATGAAAGAGCAAGAAAAGGCGGTAGAAGTGTTGAAGATGACGCCTGTGCTGGAACTTGGCCGTGATGATAAATGTTTGTAAGGTGAGATAATGATGCCATAATGATAGGCATGAGGGCATGCATGGAAAATTCAAGGTAGTTTGAAATGAAAATGAACGAGCTTTTAAATGAATGTTTACTGCAATTGCACAATAGGTGGCTTTGTGCTGAACAAACGTGCGAATTGCGTATGCAACGCGAGCGTGACAGTTTTGCCATTATTTTTTACAGTCCCACAACTGATTTTGAGAGCTGCAATACGGTTACTCCCAAGATTAAAAATTTACACAAAAATAATTGGATTCCAGAACTTTTTCTAACTTTTATGTAATCTACTTAGCACGAGATAACATCTTGTCATCTTCGTTTGAAAGCAATTAAATCCCAAACAATGGGCAAGGCTAGATGAAATTGATTCAAGATTACGTAGACCAAGTTAATTTCTAGGTGTGCAAACTATCATATTCATATTTAGACCATCAATGTCACGAACAATTTTA
>JAQFZH010005685.1:0-10256 GCA_034695485.1 Entomobrya nivalis
GTAAATCATTAATAAATACATTAAAGTAAAACGCCGAGGTCGATGACCCCTGAGATATCCCAAGGGTAGTTTGTTTGGTTAGAGATTTGTTATTGATACCATTTGACTTTATTTCTACAATAGTTTGTATTTAAATTAAGAACAGGATGATACTTAAATATTTGCATGTATTCCTGTCAACATAACAGAAAAATACTTTTGGAATGGAGAAAGGCAGAAATGTTGGATGGATGTTGTGTGATGGAAAGCAGGATTTCAGTTGGATTTACTGCTTATCAAAAGATAACATTTAAGTGCAAAAAGTATTTCGGAGAAGCCAGTAACGAATCAACTAGAGGATTCTGCAAGACAACATTTCACTAGAAGGCTTCGCTCGCTCTCGACCGAATAATGATGAGATGATGGCTCTAAAAATACTGAGATCTAACCCGAGTGCATAAAAAGCAGAAAAATGAGCTGATATTGAGGAGCCAGTGCGCAGTGTAAGAGTCTAGTTTGAAAAAGGCAACTAGGCAACATAGCAGAGAGAATGTCGTAGGAAAATGGATGTGAAGCTCGTGAGAGGATCATAAGCAATGAACAAACAACTTTTGCAACTTGGCTTTGCTTTAGCAACAAGAAGATAGGAAGAAAGGATAAAGCAAGATGACGTACACAAGACATATTTCTTGCGAAAAGAGCAATCTGGCATTAGCATAAAGTAAAGTATCAACGTATAATAGGTAGGCTGGTAGTAGGCATGGGTCTTTTTGTGCATTGTGTTATATTAATGGGGAGAAAGCTGGTGAAATATTTTGGTTTGTTTCAATGGAAATGGTGTGCAATTTGTAGGTAAGAAAAGAAAAGGATTAATTAAAAGAGGGAAAGCAGCTAAAATGCAAAGAAAGAAAAGGAAATGGTGATTAAGTAAGTGCATTTTGACTAGGTGAACTGGTGAGTTGGTGAGTGAGTGACGTAGGTAGCTTGATTATCTTTCTTCTCATTATCCTGTTTGGCTGTTTACTTGAGAGTTCCACCATCCACTAAATAATGCAGTATAAGGAAGAAGCAAAGTTACTTGTAAGGCTATTGTTTGTGTTAAGAAATGGAAGGTAAATATGCTAAACTAGAGTAGTAATGTTCAAATTCAACTTGTAGACAAAATTTGCAAAGTAGTTTCTAGATGAGGCAGAAATTTGTTTGTAAACGTGATGGTGAAAACAGAGATGGAATATCTAAAATATGGAAATAGATAGAATAGTGAATGTGGAATGTACCTGTAGTGAGGTAAGTTGGTCATCTTCGTCATAGTCGTAGTCGGGATCTGTGGGGAGCGGGGGCCAAAGTTGCTTCAGAGCAAGAATAGCCTCGTTACAAAACCGGAGCCCCAGCACTTCTTCATCCTCCCGACCATATCGACACGTAAGCATTATTTGGCCCCAAATCTTAAAGCCATCCGAAACGGTTTGTTTGAGGGATTCCTTGTCAAAAACGATAATGCCTTTGAGTGGCTCCAAGTGCATCCCATCTATCGTCAACGTTCGGGTACCGACGTATAAAGCCAGGCTACCGTTGGAAGCACATTTCTTGAAAACCCTGACATGAACGGAAAATACAACAAATAAAGTTGCTTTAATTGGAAACATTTAAATTAGAGTACAACACTTTGTTTGAAGTTCGACACTACGTACATTCCGACAACTTCAACTGCGGGAAGCATGCTTGCTTTGACATTTTACATGCCGACAGTTCTCATTTAATTTTATACTTGAAAATATGTATGTATGTATGACACGTGTAATCATGTCGACCAAAAACTTAAATTTTCAATTCTGCAGCTGACACATCATTAAAATCTAACACAATAAGTATTGAAAGTTTGAAGTTATGTTAGTTTGACCTATAGATGTTTTTGCGAACACACTAACTCGAAATTTCACGAAGTATCTGAGGTAACATCATTAATTTCACGAGCGCATTCTAACCGTTCTGAGGCAATTAGCCAGTTAGTTGTGCCTTGCTCTGCTACTTTAGTTGCGTTACAATTTAGTATGCATATTTTATAACGTGCCTAATGTGGCAAAATGGCTTGGTAGTTTCAGGAAAAGGATTGAAACCAAAAAAATGAATTCAGGCAAACCAATATTTTGCAAATGATCATGTCTGTATTCTGTATGCCTAAAACTACTTAACAAAAAATGGTTTACATTTTTCCAATTCAGCCTTTCACAATTTCAATTGAAATTTTCAGCGCAAAGTTAAAAATGTTTGCACTCCGACTCCCATATATCTACTTGATAATATAACGTTCTGTTTCTGTCTACGAGTCAAGTTCAATACAAAGTGAGTGCACTTATTTGTGTTTTGTATGAAAAGGTATATTTGTCTTGTTAACATGCCTGTATATGTTTCCATTTATTTTTTGTTTGCTTAAACGAGTCAAACAAATTGTTTGCCAAGAAGAACAAAACACAAACATTTTTGATTATGAGCTGGCTGCATACAAATGATACTTTTATAATCAAAAAGTGTTTCGCAGAAATGAAGCAAGAAAATAATTTTTTTGACAAGTGAGAGCAAATAAAATGTAAAATGCCAAAACTCTCATTTTACTTGTTGAGAGATACAGACAAACTTTCATCTAGTAAGTTTTACGATTACGGATTAATTGTTTCTAACAAAAAAAGTTGGATTAGTTCTGAAATTGTATTCAGCCAAGTGGAAATGGTTGGGGTCGGAAATGTCCGAAACAAAAAGGCCCGAATACCAAAATTTCCGAACCCAAATTCCCGAAACCAAAACAACAAATTCGTCAAAATACCAAATGCGAAAAAAATACCAAAAACAAATTATTTAATCAATTTATAGCCAAACCCATTTAAGCAAATGAACTATGTCATTTCAATCTATTTTCATTTATTTATTCAACATTCATTCAACATTCAAATACTCAAGTTTCATGGCTTTTAACACAAGAATTATGTTTTTTCTTGAGTTGGGCATCTTAATTTACGCTTGTCTGCCTTTCTGTCAAGGTGGAATCTCCAGGAACTTGTCGTTCGAAATTCATGAATAGCAATATAAATCCCAAAAAATAATATTTTAGGGCAGTATGTACTGTCGCCATTCTTCGTATAAAAATGAGCGGTTATAATACCCTACTCACTACCAAGGAGTATATTATGTCAGTTGCAAACTGTCTTTATGATTATTATGACTGATATATATTTTATATCTTGACTTTATGAAAAAAATATACGGTTTTTGATGCATAATAGCAATATAGAAATTAATATGGCTAAGAATTCTAATAAATAACTTGTTGATTAAATAATGCATTGATTTTGTTCCTACTATTTCTCGTTTTGAATCATTTGGTATTTTTTTGAATTTGGTATTTTAACGCATTTGTTGTTTTAGGTTCGGAAATTTTGGTATTCGGGCCTTTCGGTTTCGGACATTTTGATCAAACACCGTGGAAATTACCTGGTGGCATTTAAAGGCGCTGACGTGGTTTTGGATTGACCGGCTCCTTCCTCATCTACATTTTGTGATTCTCCACCATCATTCGAATGTTCATTCTCAGTTTTACGCTCGTTTGGCTGACTGCTTCTATCCTCCTTCTCAGGTATCTTATCAGAAAGCTCCATGTCAATTGCCGTGCTGGCATTCGAGCATTTACGGGAGTGCGGCTGAAGATGATGTACGCTCGAATATGCACTACTTTGAGCACTCGTTTGGCTTCCATGGTGCTGCTCTTGCAAAGAAACTGCACACGGAGAAAGCTCTTGACATTTCCCACTGAATAAGCTCATCCTGCCACACACACAAATCTCTCAACTTTCTCTCTCTCTCAACAACCCACAAAAATCAATTTCTTTTATAACTGTAACCACATTTCCCCTTTTTGTATCGAAATTGCATTATGAACATCGAGTGCTTCTTCCGGCCCAAATTGAATTTCGATACGACTACAATCACAAAAATAAAAACACGACGTGACAATGCAATGGCAGGAGCCTTAAGACTCAGACGGAAAGGAAAATGTTTTTTGCAGCACCGCAGGGTTTTCTGGCAACTCGAGTTGGAACTTTTTTGTTCTTCCATTTACTTCACTTCCTTTCCACTTGCAAATGGACAAGATAGAATAGTACAAAAATCCATTGGCAATTGGGTCTCAAGAGGATTATCTCATCTCTCGCTCTTGTTTTTCCTTCGCTCTCCCTCTTATTTTTGTCAAATGTCCATCAGAATAAAACTACCATTCACATTCACCGACGACTACTACATTTCTTTGGCAGATGTGTTTTCGAAACTTGGTTCGAAGAGCCCAAATAAGGGAACATTTTATGTAACGCTTACTTTATTCCACACAGATGCCTCATCACAATAGCAGCCGCGTAACTCCTTTCTTCCACTTTCTCTCTTGCATTGCAGTCAAAATTAAAGTCGATAGAGCTTCACAACAGCAATACTCCGACGACCCAAGCTATTATGAAGGCAGACTTGTTGGCTTTACAAGTCCTACCAAAATTGTTTTCTTCCAATTTGAGATGCAAGTGGAAGTGTCACGTAGTCAGGACAGGACTCGTATTGATTTGTTACTAGTTCACAAAATTACGGTCTGAATTGTAGAAAAGGGCAGTTTTGTTCCAACTCAATTTCAAGCTGTATTCAGATCTACTATTATTATGCCAACAAAATTAACAGGAATATATACACACCTGTCCATATGAAAATGCAGATACGTATATTTAGTATGTATGTAGCTCGAACATAAAACACCGCTGAAAACTAAACCAGTATTGCCCCAATTCGGTCCAATTCAGTTTTGTTGTTTCACAACTGCTGTGACAGAGACATTACACAAATCAATAAATAATTCACGATCATTACCAGTGACAAGCTACATATTACTCGATGGAGAAAAGAGAATGGAATCGAGTAGCAGCGGACATCCAGAGGATAAATTATAATGAGAGCAAATATTATACTTGCCTTGTTTTCTCATATTTGTTAATTCCCCATAATAATACATAACTCTTTTCCATCGTTTTTGCAGTCTAATGATGGACTACCACTACACGCATCCAAACTTGAACATTGTAAACACACTCGTGGTTTTCCTCCCAAAAAAGTTTAGTTGGTTATGAAAATGTTGACAATTTCATTTGCCGCAATTTCTCCAGAATACATGGTGCTCAGATAATGAAAATAATCTATTATTCAGCTAACATGCAACACAATTCGTGTCATGGTTGAATAATTAAAAGAAAACTAAACGTTAAAGTCGTGACGACTCAGCAGACCAATAAATAAAGCTGGGTATTCATTCCACACCACAATACTCAACTGAGTTACCATATACCACATATAAACTTATAATATAATATATTATGCACTATGCACGGTACGACAAACGGCATTAGGCGTGCCTCGTTCTCATGCCAATAATAATAAAGTTGTTTTGTCATGCTTTTGACTGTTGATGAAGTAGCTGTTAAAACTTGAACTATGGGTCGAATTTCCTGTTCCGTCGCATTGGTGGTGGTGATGGAATTGAATAAGCTGAAATCTTGCTCTAGATTAGGCAGATTATGCCTCGTTTGTTTGTTTGTTTTTCGAACGACTGGATTATACCACACGCTCACCAAAACACAATAAAAACAAACATTTTTTTATTAGCAGAATTGTCCTCATTTGCTTTTACGGAATTTGAGAGCATAAAGTTGGGATAAGAAAAGTCCTTTTTATTTCTCCATGCACCTTCTTCTTCTGATATCGAGTCACAAATATGAATATATCCATGTGTATTCATGTGGCATTATTGCATACGACTTGGTGATGTTGTGGCGACGGTGAAAAATTGCTAATGAAAGCTACCATATACCTTGTACTTGAGTAGCTGCGAAGGAAAGTTGGTATCGACGTTGTTATTGTGATAAATATGACTAGAAATAAACTTATTGTTAGTGAGGGTCTTAAATTTCGATTTTTTGTTTCAAATAGAATTGTAAAGGAAGGCAAATGTAGCTCCACCGAGAAACGTAAATATAATACGTTTGTGAGGACAAAAGATTCTGCATGACTACCATTACATTAATTTTGAGTGAAAGGAAAAGAGAAAGGTGCTCTTTCGATTTCATTTGTTTCTTTAGTTTACTCTGAAAGCACAAATAACAAACAAAAAACTCGTTTATATTCATTCCAAAGATCACCATATGCTCAGATTCACACAAACAAATTATTAGATATTTACCGAATTATTCCACCAGTTGACGTTTTATGAACAACTCGTGCACGCCGCTGATGAAGATCTGGTAAAAAATTCAGGTAGGAGGAGAGTCGTCTGTCTTCTTTTAGTTTTAAATATCTAACCGGATAGTTTCGAGTATATAAAATAGAACATTTGTATGATTTCACAAAAAGACTACGAGTGGCACCAGATGTTTGCAAACTCAAATTCCTGACAGATTGAAAATGTCTTCCTTCGAACAACTTTTTTTGAACACAAAACAGAAAAAGGAAAAAAGTTTTTTCGAGGAATGCTGCAGGCTTGACTCTTATGCAGAGGTAGTGATCTGCTCGGCAACGCACGGAGTACTGACAGGAGAAAGTGGATGTGTTGCTGGAGAAAGCCAAAAAACATACCAATAAACACGAGCATAACAAGAGAGGTTCGTGTTCGTACAAGTGTATAGGTGATAGGACGTGTGTGGTGTGTAGAACGAGTGGCTGAGCTAGTATTGGCTTGTACACTTTATTTCTCTGACGTTTGTGGCTAGCCCTTTGTGGGCTTTTACAATGATTGCACTACACTAGACTAGAGCTCGTTCGATCCTCTTATGGGCATCTTGACTGATATTACGCTCATGAAATCGTGGATTCATTATCCATGGAACATCAAGAGCGACAAATGATTAGATGCTAATGACTTGCATTTGCTAGCTTACATTTCAATACGTATCAACTCAAAAACTTGTCTTCTACTTTTATTTCATTTTTTCATCTGATTCGATTTTAGAATATTCTTCTATTCTTGAATATATTGCAATACCTAAAACTTAGCCCCAGAAAATGTATGCTGTATAAACTACGTCAGACACAAGTTCATACGAAAAATAATACGAACAAATGTTTGTAAGGATTCACGTGATATATATTATATGCACTTGAATGAATTATTATTTTCGACGTTTTTTTTGTAATTAATGATGTGGATGCAATTATGGTTATCATAATATGAGCATCTGACAAGCAACCGATGAGAATTTTCAGAAATTCCTTTTTTGGTAAGTTAAAAAATCAATTTCACTGTAATTTGAAATGGTAATGAAGCTTTAAATTTGTTTGGCTTTATTTTTATTAGGGTGCTGGTTTACTGGAGTTTCACTTTTACTTAATTCAAAATCAAAATGGAGTACAAAATGAAGTTGCGTAGTGCTGATTAATAGACACAAATACGATAACACATTGTAGCACTAAACAACATAAAAATGTACCCCAATGGCCCAAATGTAAGTTTTACATCAAATTTTTAGTGAATTTAGTCTTGGGTTTATTTGGGTGATAAGAAACCAGGTGAAAACGTTGAAGCATACAGGTCTCATGAAAGGGTCGTCTATAAAGCCATAAACATAAACATTTGTAAAGCCTAAAACCGAGCTTTTGCTTAGCATGATAACAACGCAATTAACTTTATATATTTTTATACTATGTAATAACGTTTTGCATCATACTGTCTTTTGTGTTATATTAAATTTTTGTCATGTATGCGTTTTGTAAAAAAAAAATGTGTAAAATCCCCGCGCACAGTAGTATTTCACTATGCAAATAAGCATATTCAAATTGGTATAAAATCTGTATTTTAAATTTGAAAATTTAAAGCATGATTTTCATGTTTTTATGAATGCCATAATTACTGTTAGTATGGTGATTTTTTTTGCAAAGTAAATTGATTTAATTGCTAGAAAAGCTTTCCATCCAGTCTACCAAGGCATTACATTAATTTCAAATAGGCTCACATTTGTACATATGTAGATACTGACTTAGCTTAGCTTGTGTGGTGGTAAATGTGTTGTTTTCATTACGATTCAATTAAACTTTCGAAATTGCTTTTCCAACCAAAAACCTCTGTAATGATAATGTCAAAATCCATTAGCGTCTCGAGAACAATATTCCTAAAAGCAAAAATCTAGCATAGTTCAATTGAGCTTTCACCATAGCCAAACTATAATCGTTCGACAATGTTTCGATGATGAAACAAGCTAAATTGATTGTTACTTGTATAGCATATAATGCAAACACTGGGAAAAGTTTCCTGGAATTAATCCAATCAGATTGTATTTCTGGTCTGCCATAGTTATCCCTCAGCAACGGCGTTTCAAATGCAAGCATGTAGTAGGCTTCGTTTGCCCATTCTTCCCATTT
Source organism: Entomobrya nivalis (assembly GCA_034695485.1). Classification (NCBI taxonomy): domain Eukaryota; kingdom Metazoa; phylum Arthropoda; class Collembola; order Entomobryomorpha; family Entomobryidae; genus Entomobrya; species Entomobrya nivalis. Next base: position 8,410 of record JAQFZH010005685.1, read on the forward strand.
TTCAAATAATCCAGTTTCACCCATTTTGGCAGTCGTTTGTAGCATCCAATGCCTGTTTGCTGTGTGCATTTCCCAGAATCTGAATTCCCGTCGCAAGCTTTCACGTACATATCGGCACCTAATTGGATCCCTGCCTCTCTTCTGCAATGCATCTTTAGCGTCTTCCTCTACCAACTTGGGATACGTTCGAACACTCACTGACTCAACAAGATGAGCCAATTTCTTCTTTTGATTTGAGAGAAGCTCAGCTTCTAACGCGTTAGAAATTGTCTCATTTCGAATTTCATAGAAGCTTGAGTTGATCAAATGATAGAGCCCATAATGTTTGAAATCCCATTTGTATCTCTCGTGTGGTGATTGTCCGCCTTGGTATTTTGTGAACCATATAAACTTGTATCCATCCACTAATAGATCTGTTAACCGTTCAAATACTTTTGGAGGCGTTGGAACCATTAACAAACTTGTAATTGACTTCTCATAATGAGTACTAATTACTGAACCAACTACAATTAAACTGATGAATAACTCTAATTTCTTCACATTGTTTACGGACTGTCGAATAAGAGTATTAACTAATACTAGACATTGATTGATAAAACTATTTCTGTAGAAGCCACTCCTACCATCGATTGCGAGAACTATTATGACGCAAGTGAAGATACAGATCCACACTTCCGTTTCAAAGCCACTCGTCCAAAGAATTGGATCAAAGATGCCATAAAAATTGTCAAATTTTGAATTTATGTGAATACAATAAACTGGATTCAAGGATACCAATCCAAAATACTCAAGTCCCAAACTTTCAAACTGAGGCAAACTTCCCGACGCTGGAAGTCCGATATTTGAGTATAGCAATTTGTCAGTGTTTAAAATGTTTCTAGTGATTTCATTTAACCTGTTGATAATTTGTAAAGAAACATTGTGAACTTGAGACAAATATATTACCGAAAGAATGTCAGATGTACAGTAAAATCGATCTCTACTCCTCGGAATCAAGTGCATACAAGAATCTCTTTTGTTATCATATTCGTGAAAGTAGTATTGAAATCGAAGTGTAATAGCAGCATGAATTACTTGTTTATTAGCATTCCAAAATAAAATTTTATGCAAATGTGTAGGATTCCCAACGAAACTAAATTGATCTATTATGTTCTCAGAAACGCAATAGCCGTCACATAAAGGTGTCAAGTAAAGTCCGCCAGAGAACGTCATTTGTAGAACCAGCTTAACTGATGCTGAGTTACGAACTCGGAAGAAAAATGCAGTTTTTTGAAAGCGCAATAATAACTGATGCTCCGAAACAATGTGATGATGAATGTTGTTGTTGACCAAAATAAAAACTGTTGATGGCAATAAGCTGTAGTCTAAAAATGTACTAAAGACATAAATACTGTATCGGTTGTCAGTGTCAAATATCGTTAAAACGATATAGCTTGGCTGGTTATATTTGAAGGTAAAATATCCCGGGAAGTGACTTGGTCTTTTGGCTGCATACCGAATTTGTTGTAGAAATTCAGGTACGTCTACTCCATAAATTCTGACAAATTTTAGCCATTCTACTGACTGATGAATGCAAAGAATATATTTTCTCTCGTCAATGCTGGTCAGCAATTTGCTGATATAAGTGGATGTAGTGAACCAGTTGTTCAACTCATTAGACTGGTTTATTTGCAATGGTTTAGAATTTATCTGAGCCAAAAGCAGACTAAATAACATATATTTACAACCCATTTTCGCAACTATTTTCAGAAATTTGTCAAATTACACGAGGCACAATTCAAGGATTTGGTGTTACATTGAATACGTCAACTTCTTGAATAAATGAATTGATTGGTTCGTAGACTTCG
>JAQFZH010005686.1:0-10255 GCA_034695485.1 Entomobrya nivalis
GGTATGAGTGTAGTACTACCACAAGACGATGGAGTGCCCGATCAGAGGGTATCTGGAGGGCGTCTCTTCATCGAGAATGGAAGGGACTTCTACACCAAAGTCATGAGTAATGGGGTAGGAGTCATTGTGAGAGGTAAAATGACAATATTCAATCATTTTCACACGCCAAACGGTTCTGGCTTTTAACTTTTCACATAAATAAATGCCGATCTACAATCGTCAAAAATTAAATACAGGTCACAAAACAGCTCATATTGGTTTCGACAAGACGCCAATTCTACCACATAGGGTAAGTAATCGTCCAATTACGCTTCCTCCACACACGGTCTCAAGACAATTTCATCTCATCGAGTCACCAGGAAGACCGGTAACTTTCGCATAAAAATTAAATTACTTTTATTTTCCTTGTATTGTATTTACTATCCCCCGTCGTTTTTAATGCAATTTAAATCATTCCCCATGTTAATCATCATGTTTAGCTGAACAATGCCATTAGTCATCTTCTTCACTCCATCGTCCGCTCAGCAACTCCAGATCTGGTGACAAAAACCATGCTCACCACCTTCACATATCTAACCACAGTTCTCAGACATTCAAACACAATTGTTAAAAGCCGAGAAGAGGTGAGAAAAATTCCTGTGTTGGGATTCGTTACGCGCTTTTACTTCCTTTATATTTAATTCTTTAGGGCTGCAAAGCAATCACAACGACGAAAGAACATTTGAATATTTTTTTCTTTACACACCTTAATTTTTTTAGCACTCCTGTTGGTAATTTTATTCACAGCACCCCCAATTATTTTCCACCGCATGTCCAATTTCTTAGTTTTTATTGCACTTTTTTATATTAAACTTGCATCAAGTAAACTTTATGATAATTGCCGCACAATTTGTTTTTCATTTAATGGTTATGCTAAAACATGGAACATTGATGCCCTTTTTCAGACTATTTCAAACGTGATGACGCAAAAATATCAAGCAACAGCAGAGTACACTCCCAGCGTAAAAGCGGAACCTAGCAGCTTACCCCCCGAGCTTTTGGCATCCTTCACAGGCTCCTCCAGTTATTTTACAAATAGTCTTACAACCACATACATATACTACAATACCTTCACAATTGACTCCCTCCCCGTGATACTAACAAGTCGTGAGACAGTCACCAATGTAGTTACCGTACCCGGTTACATGAGTCCCACCATGAATAACATGATGGTAACGGGATCGCGCATTTTCGAAACGGAAACTTATTACACAACGTACACTTTCTCAAAGACGTTACTTCTTGCGGATGCCACCTCTGAAGTTGTTACCACAAAAGAGATCATTACACAGGTTGTCGTTACAGAGGCATTAGCACCACATTCCTCAAGTCAAATTCCTTTGAACACACCAAGGCCACCCGGTGTAATGGACGAAATTACGAAAACATACTTGACCACTTTCACTCATCTCTTTACTGAATTAAACAATGGGCAATTAGTTATTCGAAGCAGTACAAGTGTGGCGTCTGAAGTAGTTACGGAAAAGCTTAACGCTGTTGACTCTACAGAAACGATAGGACTTGCATCCATGTTCCAAATAAAATTAACAGAGCATCCCACTCTAACTGGATGGTTCAAGAAGCCCAGCGCTACAATGAGGTCGCCAGCCACTTTGCTTCCAACGAGGTCTATGGAAATTCAGGATATGAAGTTTACAACTATTCAGCCAACGGAAACAGTGAACGTGGAACCGAAAACACTGGAACCAGTTATGATTTATGCCACCAAAACGTATTACACGACATACACCTACTTTACCACTGTTTTAGGAGATGGAACCAGAACAAAGGCTACTGTTCACTCAAGAACCCAAATTATATCAAAGGTGGTTACAGAGGCATTATCCACTTCATTTGACGCTTACTATTTGAATGCACTTAAAAGTTCATACTTGGCAAAACATTCCACCATGATTGATATCACCTCGTCAGTTAGAGAAATTATCCCTACAAAAATTATGGAACCGGTTGAACTTCCTGGTACTCTAATCACGCAATCATTTTCACATCCTCACTGGCCAAAAGATAATGATGAATTAGCAGTGGAAGTAGAGGGAACAACGGTAAATAGCGTTACTGGAGTAGAAGTGCCTGGCAAAGATAATAAAAATCCGATCAAGGCTGAAATTCAAGTTTCCAGTGCTTCATCTGAAGAGCACTTTGATGAGATCAAAGAGGAAGTAAACCATATAGTAAATGTGCTGACGGACAGTGAAGAAAGTGCAACTTCCGGTATTACCCCGTCTTCCACTTATCAAGAACCAATTTACAGTACAATTTCTGAATTTTCTCCTGTAATAATCCAATCGTCAGATTCTTTAAGTACCTTTCATGATGTACCGATCGGACACGTGGCAGGGGTAACTTACAAGTACCCTCCACAGTTTAATGACGGTGACATTCTAATGGACGGCATGGACAGCGAAAAACCAATCACGCACATTCCCACACCACCACTTGTGATCTCCTCAACATCTCCAATTCAGCCACTCACTACAAACAAGCCTAAAACAAAGAAACCATATAATCCTTACATGTCATCTGATTTTGATATTTTTCCGGATATTGGATCTCCTCCGCAGAGGTCAACTATTGTGGACTACCCACCAGAAGTTCATGAATATTCCGAAGAGGATGACCATGTATACTCCGGTATGCATATGGAAGATGAGTACGCTGCGCATAGCACTTCTGTTTTGGCTAAACGAACAGGAACAATTCTTTTTGACCCCGTTACTCCTGTCTTTAGTCCACCACCACCACCATCACCACCAAGTGATCAAATTTTTAATCTGGTTTCTCAAATAGCCGACACTCCGTCATGGAGTGATTACGAGGATAATAAAGAAGAAGAGGAAGAAATCGTTCCACCTAAAATATACAATATTCAAAGTACATTTGATGATTTCTCTATTCCGACAACGTTGTTTATTCAGGTACCAATGCAAACTACAGGTCCCCAGCTAAAAAATGTTTCAAAGGTTATGAATAATATAGTGTATATCAGAGGTACACCGACTGTGAAAAACGCATCGGGATTATTCGCCAGCAGCTTCGAAGGCGGAGGTGACATGCAAATTCATAATTTAGCAGCTGATGATCTGATCTTGGATGGTTCAGGTTCTGGTTCCGGAAGTGGAGAAAGTCCGTATTGGGATGAATTAGAAATTCAAGGTTCAGGCAGTGGAGATGATATTGAAACAGTGGCTGACTACAGGGAGGAAAGGTTGCCGGATCCTGATGCAGCAGCGGAAGCAGTGGAAGCAGATACGGAAACTTTTACACAAATGACCGAGTCTCCCGTTCCACCATTCCCACCAAGGACACGGTATACCACAAGTAAACGTCCAGATAAAAAGAAGAAGACAAAGAAACCGTCGTTCAATGCAGATCTTTCTTCCAGGGAGGAAGACAGCGGTGAAAGCTCGACAAAAGTGTATGCTCTTAAAGTGCCCAATTTCGATGTAGGAGGAGGAAACGCAGACTCTGTTTCGGATGAAAGTGAGAATAACAGTGACAAGAAGGAAAGTGAACAGGAAACTGATGACGTGTCAAGTGAAAGCAATGAAAGATTCCAGCTTGCAGACGACCTTCCAGATCCTGGACCAAGCAAAAGCAGTTTAACGTATCATGATGCTGGACCAGGAATCGTACATGCTCCAGGTTCAGGTCCTGTGGCATCGTCTACCAGTGGAATTGATTGGAAGCCATTCTTGAAGTTGGGCGCTATTGGACTTGGAGGCTTAGGCGCTTCTTCTTTGACAAAGTTAGCCCCGTGGTTCAATACTATGATGAAAGGATCACTGTTACCTCTTGCTAGAAATGATACATCCATTGGTCATTCCCATTATATTCGTGACAGGGAAAGAGACAGGGACAGAGAAAGGGATCGACCCATTTTTCACAGACATCCACCACCAAATGATAGAGATAGAGAGAGTCACAGGGATAGAGAGAATCACAGAGACAGGGAGAATCACAGGGATAGAGAACGGGAGAGAGACAGAGACAGGGAAAGAGATCATCGTCCATTGATTGAGCATGCCGAACCTGTTTATATCCCTGTCCATGATGACAGTCGTCCGATGGATGAGAGAATTCCAAGAAGGCCAATCACATCTCACGCCAAGGAACCAAATATGAGACCTGTCAGTTTGGAAAGAGATCGATATCCACCTGGTAGAGGTCATCATTCACCCTCTTTTGAAGTTGGACCAGATATCCGTTTTCCACCAAAACATAATTACAACTTCAAACCTCCCAATGACCGTTTACCAAATCTTTACTCTCAAGTTGAAGAATTGAATTTGCATAAAAATGGAGAGTATTCGTCGAATGATCCAAATCTACGAGTAATTAATGGTTTACCTTTTGAACTTCATCATTCAGCGTCAGATCTTCCAGTAGAAGGAAAAACAGATTTCATATTGAGACCAATCCAAAATATTTTGAATGGAAAACCTGCATTTGACGGACCTCCAAAACCTGGTCCATCTATTCCACTTCGACCACCACATCATTCTGGTGAACGACAACCCCACCCCGCCTTCAGACCTGGTAATGAACGAAGACCCCCACCGGAACATGTTGATGCAATGAACGATATCCCAGATACTCCTCAAAGAAAACCCGTGCAAGAAATTCCACTTTTGCGACCCGTCCCTCCAACCGATGGAATCATACTGCCACACAGGGTAAGAGGCGACCACGGTAATAACAGACACCACCTCGACTTGAATGCTTTCAAGCGTCCTTTCATGCCACCACCAAGAATGCAACAAAGTTCTTCGGAGGATTGGCCCAGACCACTTCATCCATTTAGAAACTCACAAGAAATTATCAATTTGAAGCCACCACCGCTACTGCCACCAAATCCAAATGCCGTGTTTGATGAAAATAACATTATTAGAACTCCAGCGTTTGTTCCAAAAGAGCCTGCAATACATATGTCACCCCCAGAACCTCAGCATCCATTTAGAAATGATGGACATTCTCACATAACTCAAGAAAGTAGACCCTCAGGTCAACACCCATCACCACCACACCATACTCAAGAAAGCGAAGAAAATGTTTTCAAGGACATTTCTGGAATTCGACCCCACGATAACCGACAAGAAGACACTAGAAATCCACATATAAGTTTCCATCCTCACAACGCTGGCGAGGGACCTTTCAGGCCTCTTGCAAGTAAAGAAAATCATCAACCAAACTATAACGAGAGACCATCACCTTCCAACGGATTTGGAAACTTTCCAGTTCCACACCCCACAGGAATAGCTGGTCAGCCATCCAATCAGTTTGGTCAAGATGAGGAAGATCTAAGCCATGAGGAATCTGCTGAAAATCCGTTCCTACATGAATTTAAGAAAATGCACCCATCTCGCAAACCAGCATGGCCCCCACTCCAAGCCAACACTCCCATGAGCTACTCATATTTTGAAGATCAGTCCCACAAAAGGCCAAATGATTACAATGACAATTCAGAAAATGAAATAGGAAGTTCCCCATCTCCCCATCATACACAGCCTACTCATCATAATCAAAACATTCCATCTCCACCACCTCTAGCATTCCCTCCAACCAATCATATTCAACCTCATCATCAACGGCCCTCAACGGTGTACATCGTTCAACAGGAAGAAATGGAGGCACCTACTACAACCACAACAACACCCCCTCCACCCGAGCAAGATGTCGGTGAATCTTCCATGGGCATAACCACTCAATATCCTAAACTAATCATTAAAGAAATTCCCACACGGCCTGTGGCTCCCTACTATAGGAGATCCACTACAACCAGTTCTCCTACTAGCCCTGCAAACCAAACTCCTACCAATCGAGCCACCATAGCCAAACTTTTTATTCGTCGATTTAGTACAACTACCACCCCATCTCCAACAGACGGTGAAGACGGTGGTGAGACGACTACCAGCAGATTCGTTACATGGAAAACAAGGCTACGTCCAACTTACCTTACCACATCACGACCAACGCAAGAACGTAACACATCGCCAACGCCAAATAATGGTGGGAACGGAACCAAACCCGCGACAAATACACTTATCGACAGTTGGCTTGTCAGTCCCACGGCGAATGATCTCCAGGAGTTTTTGGATAATTTCAAAAATAATTACAACGTCGGATCAAATTCTCAGAATGGTAGCGGCAGTGGTACGACCAAGAAACCTGATATCATTTTACCCCAAAAGTTTTCAAGCACCACCTCTAAATCTTCACATTTGGACGATGATGATGACCTCGGTGATTCTGAGGATTATGAGGATGACGAGGATTTATTGGATGAGGATGATATGAATGTCGGGGCTAGCTCGGAAAGGAATTTGACAAGTTCTCCCCATCACCCTAACCATCATCCAGTCCATAAGGCTCCAATTGATGCGGATCATTTCTTTAGCACTGGACAAGGGGACTTTGCTCAATATTACAGTGGATCTGAGGATAGAGACACAATCATTGATCCCGTCAACCAAAAAGTTATAAAAAGTCCATATGATGACCACAGAAGAAACGTATCTCAGATTATCAATAGATACCGAGCTTCATCCACAACAACTCGACCCGCTTTAATTAGGCCAGTTCACTTTAGAAATTATTCTGCACATAATGGCGAACCTACGGGAGCGGAATCTGTAACAACAAATGTAGTATATGCATCGTCAACCCCACTTGAAAACGAAATCAGAGATTTGCCAGGGCCAACAACTTACAGACCCAGGTTTGATGTTACTTTCCATAACAAAATGGGCACCACCTCTGAAGAGCCTTTGTCACCAAATCCAACTACCTTCCGGGGTGAAATGATGCGTCCAACTACGTTTCGCCCAGGACCGGATGGCCTTCCTCCTATCGGAAGTAGACTGCGACCGGATCCCACTAGAGATTTTATCAACAATGGCCAATCTACAACTGGTACAAAGCGACCAGCACCTCAAGAGGGAATGGCGTCGTTTTATGATGATGATGAGAGCTTGAGTCAGTTAAAAATGAAAAACAAAGAAATTCACAAATTGCCTGGAAGGACAAAGAAGCCAAACACAATGCTTCCCGATGTTCTGGAAGCGCTTTCAGACGAAGAGTTTGAATCTATAGAAAAAGCTCAAGTGTCAAATCTGGCTCGAGAAAAATCTTCTACAGAGAAAACACCACAGAATAGTGGAAATAAAAAGGGAGATGAGTACGACAAACTTGAAGATGAGCTCTACTCTGAAGAATATGATTCATCTTATGATGACGACGCATACATGGAAATTCCACCAGCAGTTCCAACAAAAGGTGAATACAACCCAATTGTTCACAGCGGTTTGAAAAATTCCGCAGAAGGAAAACAAAATACTCAGTATCCTGGTCCCATGATGCATCCAACGCCTGGTCCTGGACAAACCAGGAGACCTGGTCCGTTAGAAATGCTTACGAACTTCTTCAGAAGGCCTGCAGCACGTCCTAGCGGACCTGGAAGAATTCCATTTATTCCAAATAGTAGCAGAGAGCCGACAAGAACAATGCTACCTCCCATGAAGAATTCTCATGAACGACCAGACTTGCAATATCAACCAAATAATTTTAATCCCAATGTGAAAACCATTCCATTGAATCCAAATGCTGATAGGAACAAGGGAGATAAAATCGAGGATCCAATTATTCTTGTACCAAGGGAAACTACTACAAATTACCCGAACATAATCACCACATTTAATCCCAGGGAAAGTGGGGAAAGAACAACTATTGATCCATCATTATTAAATGGAGAACAAGACAAGAATCCTCAAGCAGCGGACTCTAATACGGTTACAGTAAGTACTAACAATGGTATTAGGGAGTCCACCTATATTGAGGATTCTGAATATTATGAAGATGACGAAATGGAAGATGACAAGAATAATGTAATTCCACCGGGTGATGAAAACAACAATGGTCCTCACCATACCGGTCCACCGATAAAATTTCAGCCAACTCCATCTCCAAACAGACCATCGTCTACAGATAATCATAGACCAATCGTAATCGGAGGTCACCTGGTAAATAATGGGCACATTTTCAGACCACCAACTGCCAATCAACGTCGGCCACCATCTCCGCCAGGTCTTCATCCTGGAAGGCAGCCACTTCCACCACAATACGGTCGACCACAGCTATTCAATCCTCCTCCACCTCCTTCAAATAATCCTGAGCCACCGAGAACAGAAATGGAACCTCCTCCAATCGACAGTAATAGGTTAAAAGCACAAATACTGGAGCTTCCTAGCAGTGGACCGATAAGATACAGACCAATTAACAATATTATCCGTCCTAATCTACTTCGACCTGATGATGAACTCTTCAAACCAACGACCAAGGCTTCCAATACTATCCACACTATAGCCAGTGTTGACGACCAGAATCAAATCATAGCTACAAATACATTTACAGCTATTCTTCCAACACGGCCAGGTGCGTCTATTGTAAAACCAACTGCCACAGCATCTTCGGCGGAAGTGATCACGGAAGCGAATGACGTCGATTCTCCTGATGTGAATTTGGAGGGTTCCGAGTCCACAACAAGTGCGCCCAAAAGTTCATCAGAGAGGACCAATGTTAGAATGACATCAATTGTAAAATACACGGGAGGTCGATTAGAAACAACTGAAATTGAAGCCCATCCAACTGCTGAAGATTCAATAAGGACTAGGGGAACCAACATCATTATCCCAACGCGGGCATCCAGTGCACAGCCCTCTGTAACAACAACAACTCCAAATAATAGATTTGTTGGGTTAAACAGGCGTCCTCCACTTATCACTCGCCCGTCAACCAACTCTGGTGAAATTTCATCTTCATCACCTCCAGCAAACAATTCAAGCTCTACCTCTGTAAGGGTAACAGTCACAATGGAAAGCAGTGTAAGTAGCACTGAGACGGATTCCCAGCAAACAACTACTCGCAAACCCTACATCCCCACACGACCTCCTCCTTCACGGAATAACTTTCCATGGCAGAGAAAGCCAAGTGCATCCTCTGCGGAGAAAGATGATACTGCAACCACGAATGCCACAGACATCACAACTACAACTCCTACACCGACTAATTTCAATTCAAGAATTAGAAATCCTCCGACTACCCCCACCAAAGAGCCATCATCCAGAGAAGGTTTCTCCACCACTTTGCGAATGGCACCCTCTATTTTTAACAGTAGCAGAAGCAATCCTCGTCTTGACATTTTGAGGAGAACTACGGTGATACCAGTGAGATCATCGACGGTTTCAACTCAAAAGCCATTTAGAGTAGTATCCAGCTCTCATGACTCGTCAAGTGTCAGTATGGAAGTATCCAGCAAAACTTCCACTTCGAAAGAAAGCAAGGAACGACCTTCTCTAGTGTATCCAAGACTAACAACATTCAAACCGCCTTTCAGAAGACCAACGCTTAACTTTGCATCATCAAAATCCAACGAACGTTTTACAACAGCGCTTATCAATAAGGTAACAACGACTTCCGGTACGCCTTCGCCTACACGAAATCCAAGCATATTTTCAGGACTGTTGACAAACAGAAACTTCACGACAACTTTACGAAGTACTATAATCAACAGCTCTATTGCGACTACCACCTTAAATCCATTAGGCGAAAGCAGTGAATATGAAGACTACACAGATGAGGAATATGAAGATGAAGACATTGAGCTGGATGGTGAGGACAGTAGCCAAATGCCACGGAAGCCTGTTGACTCATCCACTTCCACTGGTAAACTTAATGTCACTGTCCAAAGTAGTAAAGAGCCATCTACAACAACGGTGTCAACATCGACATCTACTGCTACATCCAGTTCCATGTCAGTGTCGACCTCAATGTCTATAGGAAATGAATCCCGAGTGATTACAGTGAGCTCCTCTGAAATCAGCCCAACTAGAGTGTCAAATAACAACAATAATCATAGACCTCCTAGTAATAGGCCAAAAGGCCTTTTGAACACGATGGTCTTAAGGGGTACAATGACAAGGGTGCCAGAACTTCCTGAAACAACAAAATACATTACACACAGCGAAACAGAAACGAAGACATTGACTGAAACCGAAACGACTGTAGTTGTCACTGCTGGAACGCCACTAACTCACACGATAATGATCACTAAAACGGTTCCACCTCAAACTCTAATTAGCACGATTGTTGGAAGTGTGACCCTTGTGAACACTATTGATGTGAAGCCAACAACCGTTCGATC
>JAQFZH010005687.1:0-10255 GCA_034695485.1 Entomobrya nivalis
TCTAATTACAACTAACTAACTATCGCTTCCGAACCTCTCATCATTATCATCAGCATCACACACATCGTGATCATACACCATTCCCCAAGTTGTTTTATAAATGTCGTTCCCCAATAAAACGTCGCAAAGGAATAAGTACGCCTTATTTCCGGCTTCGCACCAGTTCACTGGCTTTTCTCCTCCCAAGTTACGGGTGTAGCAGAGGCTAACGTCGACTCTATCTGCAAAGTATATTCCTTTGCCGTAACGACCCCAGTTGTACTCTCTAGGCAATATCAACCCATTTTGCATAATTTTGGGAACATTGACACTGGGAGTTCCATGCCACAGCATTTTACGCAGCTGACCTGTGTTACTTGGATCCTCGTTAAAGTCTGCAGAGATAGCGGCATTTTGGAGGCTGTCCACTTTGCTCATAATGCGCAGAATTTTCAGCACTTTCGCTCCGAAATAAGGCCAATTTACCGGGCATGGCTTTTGTCCTTTGTAAACGTAGTCTTGTATGCGGATGAAGACTGGGTCGGTTGGATCAAGGCCCCAGGCTAGAACCTCACCGGAATTGAAGAAGGATCTTCCAAGGCCAAGTTCTTTTAGCAGGGTTAGAGCCACGGGACAGTCTATAATCGTTTTGGACTTTTTTGGAGAAATAACTGAGGTGGTCTGTTCTTGACGTTTCCGGTTGCGGGGAGGAAACATGATGAGGAGCTGGGGTGGTTTGTTAGAGGAACTGGAGGAGGAGGAGGAAACTAGCCTTGGTCCAGTAGAAGCTGGACTGGTGATAGTGGCGGAGGGAGTGGAGGTATTTGGTTGGGAAGTTGCTGAAGAAGAGGAGGAGGGGATTGAGAGTCCATTGTTGAAATTTGAAAGCAAGTGAAGTTATTCGCATTAAATTATTCGAAAATTTGGAAAGTAAATTGAATGAATTATCTATGAGTGATGAGGGCCTTGAAGTAATAATAATTTACTATTTATTCAAGATCATTCGTAACTTACTTTTAAACTGCAAAATAAATTAACAACACAAAAATGTGGGCCTTGACTACTGCATAATTTGTGATTTGACAATCAATGTCCACAATATGAGAGCTCTCATTAACACCAAAAAAAATCACAATAGTTTGCCAACATGTGCCTGAAAAATTTATTGGGGTCGCTTTAAAAAATTAGTTTATTTTAAATGACCTTTCTTAGCTAACAACTTGCATTTGTAAAAAGCCAAAAAATGTTTCCAAATTGGAAATGGTGGTTGCATTGGTGCGAAGCGGTTTTAAAAACAAATTATAATTCGAAGCATTCACCATGCTAGTCCACTACCAAATGTGACTCCAGTTGTGAATGTGGTCATCGGTGGACACCGAATCTGAATAAAATCCCAGACCCAAGCCACAAATCCAATTGGTTATACAACCTATGCAAGTGTGCCGAATATTGAGGCAACGAATAAAAGGCTTTTTAATTATCTCAGGTTCGGTTGAATATAAAATGCGGGACATAATATGCATTTTTATTACTCGATAAAGATCGATTGAAAATTTAAAAGTTTTTTTTTGTTTTTTACAAAAGGAAAGCTCGTGGCTTAAATATATGTATAGTAAATACTATATATAAATTAATATCACACGAATTTATGATATTTTAGCTTGACTTGCTCGATCCCTTTATTTGTTACAACTTTTGGAACTTTTTATAAATTAGTTAGAAAAAAGATGATAAAAAATAATTGTTGCAATGTCGCGTTATCAAAAAAAAAATTAGCTGATGTCAAGATTATAAATTTCGGTAGATCTATGCTTTCCCATTTCAGCTTGTTCAGCAGCATTCATAGAATAGAAACATTGACCATCATACATTTTTGTAATTTAATTTGCTGGATTTGAGGTATTTGGTTGGGAAGTCGCTGAAGAGGACGAGATGAGGGGGGGATTTAGGTTGAGAATCCATTGTCAAATTTGAAGGCAAGTGATGTTGTTGGCATTAAAATTATCTGAAAATTCGGGTAGTAAGTTAAATGATTTATTTTCGCCTTGGAATAAGTAGTAAAATTCCATAAAGGCCAATTAAATCCGGGATAATGAGTTACCATTTTAATTGCAACGGCTTATCTCAATCATTAAATTTTGCCAAACAAAAATATATATATTTAGAGTAAAATAATTATGTTTGCTTTACATAAATGAAATTTACCTTTTAAATGGTATTGGAGATAAAATTTGTAATAATAATTTGTAATGCAACTGAAAATATTGAGAATTTAACAAGGTTGTTTGCTTTGAATCTGACAAGAAAATTTGTGCATTGTTGTCGCTCTCAAAATGAGACCAATTTCCTCCAAATTTTCCATTAAAGCAAAAAATCAAAAATCCTCATTTAAAAATGATGACCAATTTTTTCCGCATCAGTTAACAAACTTTATTCGCATTTATTTTAATTTTACTTATTATTTAGCAATGAGTCCGTTTCGGTTTGGAAAGGATATAAATGGTGCTCTAATTTTGAAGGAGTTTTGGCTTCAAAAAGTAAGTAATTAAAATTATAAAAATAATCAAAGATTAAAAAATTTTAAACTAATAATTTGAAATTTTAGATAATTTGTGGAGTATTTCACGCATGTGTCATCATCAGATTAATTACTGAGGTTCGGTTGGCATTTTATGATATTCACGTGAACGGCAATGTCAATCCAGTACATTATTTCGAACTAGTTATGAGTATGACTTCACTCACATTTAAATGTACTACCATGAAGAAATTTTGGTGGAGTCAAGAAGAATACCTGGATATTTTACAAGTGTCCCAAGAAAATTTTGGTCAACTTTCACCGGTGTCACCCAACTATGTATTAAATTTCATAAATTATGAGTTTCAAGTTTTGAAATAATCAATGTTAAATTTTAATTAATTTTAAATTAAAATTAAAATTTACAGGGACAATTACTGCATCCTTATTTCATCTACGCATTTTTTAGCACGTTTGCTATTCAGTGTTTTGTGAATCTGACATCCGGGAAATACTTCATTTTCAACTTATCCAACTGGTCAATAGAGTTTTGGATTAGAAAGGTTATCAAAATCGCCAGATACAGTTTTTTCCTGAGTCATGACCAGTCATTGACATTGATAAGCCATGGAACTGGAATTTCTGGTGGACCATCACCACCACCGGAAGTTGGAAAGATTACATTTTTTAGTACAGATGGATTTTTAGCTTTGCTTACGTCCCTTGGCTTGTTTCACAGATATGTACAAGGCTACTTTGCAGACTTGTGCATTTTTATATCCGCCGTTACCCTTTGGTTTCATGCTAATCTGTTTGTAAAGAGATTAGATAAGGAAGCTAAATGGGATATTATTTTCAAGAATTTTCGGGCAGTTAAAAATGTATCTGCTGTGGTAAATACGGCAGTGGGATGTCAAGTTATTTTATATTTGGCCGAGTCAGTCATTTACTACTCATTAAATTTGAATGCGGTGCTGACAATGAGGAATCCTGTGATGAGATTTGACATGATGTGTTTTTACGTTTTAACGATTGGGATATTAGTAGTTTCAGCGGATATTTGTAGTCAGGTTGGTTCAATACAAAATTTAAATAATTGATCAATTAAAATAATTTTTTATGCATAATTTGTTTTTATGTTTCGGTTTAAGCTTGAAAAAGTTAAGATATGGATGTTATACGATGGGAATCGCTATAAAGTTCCTCCCGAAGAAATGAATCTGGTTTTGCATGAATTGTTGGCAAAGGACGTGGGAATAAGGGGAGCCAATGTTTTTACCATAACCTATCCAATGTTAGCTGCTGTAAGTTAAAGCTTTTTATCATAAGAAATAAATGGGTATAATTTCATTTCAAATTTGGTTGGATATTTTATTATTTATCAGATGCTCAGTTCCATTGTCACCATCTTCATTATAAGCGTTCAAGCAGGTGACAGGGGCGAGACAGACGAAAGCTAAAGAAAAACTTTCAGTATTTCAACTGGCTGCTACGCACGTGCACTCATTATCACGGTGGGACTGATGCTTATCTAAATGATTTAATATTAACATTACATCGCACGTGTACAATTTTCCGGGGTCACCCATAAATATATTTTTTAAACATGATTGTAATGTAAACTCTGGTAGTCTCCGATCAGAGTCCACGCAGAATTAGCTTATAAATAAACTAAAAATGATGTTACCTGTATGGAGTATTGGCTAATTTATTGTCGTAACTAACACAAGCAATTATGTGTTTTGGTGTTTGGTGGTATACCAACCAATTATGTCTGTTGGAAAAAACTCCAAAAGTACTAATCAATTTTAATAAGATGTTTTCACAACACGTTGTTAAAAAGTTTAATATTTCGGATAAATGAAATGTTTGGCGGCGGCTTGTTTGGTATTGTCATTGTCCATTGTGCATATGCTTGTTTTTCATTATGGAACTGGCTAAAATATAAATACGCATGGGATAAAGAATATAAATTTGCAAACGGATAGGAAAACTCGGCCATATTCATGAAGTCTCCAAAGTACATTTTTTAAACTAGCAAACCAGCAAAGTACAAATAGCAAAGGAATGACAACTTGACAGTTGACAGATTGAATTAATCATATGGAAATTTCACTCATTAAAAATAAATGGGTAACACCGATAAAAAATCATATTATCATAATAGCCCATTGTGCTAATGACAAGATTCCTCGGTCAAGAATAAAATACTTCAACTTTCACTTTAACAATTAGGTAATTTATTGAAGAAAGATAACTTGACATTGGGCACCTCACCAACCAAAAAAATGGGGCGAATTGAACCAATAAACTTTGTATCTTCTTCGTCAGCTCCTTCGTGTCCCCTATCAAATTTTCTTAAACTTTATTTCGACTACTTATTTTACCTGTGCTTATCTCCCTTTCAATTTATCCGGGATACCGCCCATCCCCAACATTTCTCTGTGAGAAGTTGGCTTCCTCAAAAAGTTATTTGTGGATTTTTCCACCTCTTTAGTTTATTAGTACTTGTTCGTGACCTACAATCCAAAGTGCTTCAACCCGCGTCCTCATTTCATAAAAATCCTGTGAAATATTTCACCCTGATTGACAGCGTATTCAACTTAATCTACAAGGCCACCTTATTAAAACGGCTGTGGTGGAACCAAAAAGAGTTTGTGAATTTAATGAGCTTTATTACAAGTACACCTTGTTTTCAAGGTGGTGGTGACTCATCAAAATTGGGAAAGCCAATCTACATTCATGGTGTCCTCCTATTTTATGGTTTTGTGGGGACTGCTAGTTTAATAGCGGGAAAGAATTTTGTTAGTGGATTAGCTGAATGGACACCAAGTTGGTGGGGAAGGAGACTAGTGGTCCTTTCCAGATACACTTTTTATCTGGATTGGAATATGGGGAAGGGGGCTCCCGAAATTGGGGAGATTTCCGGGTGGGAAATTGGTTTAGCGGGTATTACGGCTGCGGGACTATTTTCTCGGTTTATTTTGGGATTTTACATTGATTTGAGTATTTTGGCAATGACAACTACTTTGTGGACGGCGACATTAAAGTTTTCTAAGGTAATTAGGTTTAATCCGTTTGAAAAATGGGTGGGTAATTTTGGGAGGACGGTGAAAGTTGTACAGTTTTGTAAGATGAATGGTCATCGGGGTGAAAATGATAAGCAGGCTTGGGGGTTATCAGGATTTTCGTCAACTTTTGGGGGGTCGTCGTCGTCGCCACCACCGGGGGCGGTGTATAGTTGGCCGGTTATTTATGAACATTTTGATGCGATAAGGATACTTTCAGCTTTGATTAATAAGGCATTAGGCAGTTTAGTTATTTGGTTTGTGTTGGAGGCACTAATGTACTATGCGGTTAACATGGATGCCTTTCTGATTACGAAGGACTTGTTTAAAAAGTTTTATTTGTTGGCTTATTATTTGGGCACGGTGGTAATCTTCTCGTTTTCTTCAAATGTTTGCAAAGAGGTAAGAAGATAATTAGCAAAATGACTTGAATGTGAAATTGATAATTATAAAATGGAGAATGAATGGGTATGTAATTTTGAACATTTTTTAGCTGGAATCTATAAAAATGTGGATGGTAGAAGATGGAAATCGATTGACGACCCCAACTCACGATCTTGACTTGGTTTTACATGAAATGTTGGCCAAGGATATTGGTGTGAGGGGAAGCACTGTGTTCACGATAACTTATCCGTTGTTTGCTTCGGTAAGACAGCTTATCAATCAAGGTGTCTTCAGGTTCAGTTAAATGCATGCATACTTTAATTAATCAGATTATCATTAAATGTTTACAGTTTGTTGGAACCGTTGTGACATTCTTCATAATTTGTGTTCAAAATACGTCATAAAATTTAAAACTACGTCAGTGGTGGACAACTTACAATGTGTAACGATGGGGTAATGTGACACATGGAATACTGAATACTAAGCCAAACACGTGAAGTAATCATGCACTTTAATTGTGTTTAAAATGCAAACAGTTAAGTAAACAGAAGTAAATAAATAAATAAAAGTGTTCATTGTTCATCGTTCTTTACATTTACATTTTAAACAATGCATTGTCATTTGTCATATTATCCTTTTTTAAGAGTTTCTTAAATGCACTTATTATACCAAGCATAAAAATATGAATACACTTACATATTAGACACCCATGCAAAAATATGCCGTGTCAAGTAATCAATACAAAGTATACAATTCATCAATTCAACAAAGTTTCAAACGTTCAATCAAACACCTGTCAATCAATAAAAATAATATAAAACGAAATAAATTGTGGTTTCGCTTTAAATTGCCTTATCAATCAATATCCAATGAAACTCATACCGTGGATCGATCTACTGTTTATAGAACAAAATTTCGTAACATAAACTTGTTTATGGCGTCGATATATAATTTTTACAATAAAAAGCAACGCAGTAAATATTTTCCCGAAATATATTCTAAAAGAACTACCTTTTAGACATGGTTGCGAAAAGCCTCCATTTTGAGAAAATTTCTCGTCAGCTCCATTTAATGGCAACGGCAACTACAACAGATTTAATTGGTGCACCTTCTCCATCTCCACTTACCCATTTCCTTAGAATTTACTTTAATTTCATGTACTTTCTTTTGCTTTCACCATTTAAGTTTAAATATGATAGAAATAGGTCGTTTCAGAGGTTTCAGGTGCACAAATGGAAATTGCATCAGGTATGCATATTTACAGTTTTTAGTCTGCGTGCATCTCAATATTCGTAATTAAAATACATACATTTCTTAATTATAGGTATTTTGTGGCATACTTCAATTACTTTGTTTCATCTCCCTTTTAACTGCCGTCCGTCGTTCGTTTCCTTCCGAAGCTAATGATCAGCAGAGAAACCCAGTTCGCTATTTTAAACTAATTCTCGAGTTTTCCTCAGTCATGTATAAAATTGTGGTTATCAAGCAGTTCTGGTTTAATCAGCAGGACTATCTTAACGTTGTTAATTTTGCGGAGCAGGAGTTCCAAAATTTACAGCCATCAGATATGTTTGGGGTAAAAATCTTAAATTACCCTAAAAGTTAAATTATAAACTAATTTTATATTTAAATGTTTTATTTTATTTAAGATTCCAACATCTCCATTCTGCCACGCAATATACGGTTTATATACTTGTATGGCTTTGTCAAGTTTACTTGTTGGCAAATTTTTTGCTGACTCTGATCTCGAGCTGCTGACACCCAATTGGTGGTATCGACGTTTAGTAGGCTTGACAAGATACTCATTCTTTTACAGTGATGGCACCTGGCTTGATATGATTGATAAGGCTCCTTTAGCTAAAGACATTACTCTAGTGGATAAGCTCCTTAGTGGTCCAATGCTTGTGAGCTTAATTGTAAGATATCTTTATGGCTTCTTTGTTGACCTTGGAATATTGGCCCTAACCTGGACACTGTGGATGGCAGCGAGGTCGTTTGAAATGAGAATCGCTCGGAGCAATGAACTCACCTGTTCTGGTAAAATTACTAGAAGAAGTGGGGTTGAAGATAAGGGAATTTGGATGGTAAATCACGTGATTAGAGTAAATGATGGGTCGGGGTTGGGGTCGGGAATACTTGAGTGGAAGGAAGTGTATAAAATATTTAATGGAATTAGAAAATTATCGGTTTTTGTGAACATTGCTTTGGGACATAAGGTCACTTGGTATTTGATGGAGGCGGTGATGTACTATTCAGTAAGCTTGCATGGCCTTATCACACCGAGAGATCCGTTTGTTGGGGTTAATCAGACGTTTTATTATATTTGTACGTTGAGTATTCTTTTATTTGCGGCGGATATTGGTGCAAAGGTGAGTTTTTGGAAAGAAAGGTCTTAATGGTTTCCTTATTGAGTTTTCATTTTGAAAGGGTTATGTAATATGAATTGTAGTTGGAATCGGTAAAGACATGGCTGGCGACCAACAGAAATAAACGGACTATTCCTGATGATGAGATGATTATAGTGCTGCATGAGATGCTGGCAAAGGACATTGGTATTCAGGGAAGCCATATTTTCACAATAACTTATTCTTTTGTTGCAATGGTAATGGTAAGTATGCTCATTAGTGTCAGTAAAATTGAAATAGTCTAATGACAAGTTGTGTGAATTATGTTGGATGTTTTGTTGCAAATTTCAGTTTATCAGCTCAATCGTAACTTATTTCATCATATGCGTTCAGTATAGCAGCACATGAGCGTAACCGTAACTTATGTTTTATTCGAGAATCTCGACTATTAAAATTAAATTAATTTTTCGCTATATTTTGTGCAAATTTGTTTTCTTGAAAAAAAATATGAAAAATTCTGGTGGAGTACTTCTGACTGGCTATTACATTGATAACTTGTATCACATAAATAATTACTTGAAAGAGAAAGCGATGAATACTTTCCCCAACTCTTTTAGTTCAGGTGATCAACTGCAGTCATCTAATTTTCTCAAAATTTACTTCGATTTTACTTATTTCCTGTGCGTTAGTCCTTTTAGATTGACAAGAGAAGGGAGGAATAAGGAAGTCAACAGTGTTGACGATAAAGTTTCCACCGGGAAATTAAGAAAAATATTTCGGGTTCATGTCTGGAGACCACAACAGGTAAATTTTTTACTTATAAAAATAGGTAGACAGCAGATATTGATCGAAAAACTAGCAAAATAAATATGTTTTTGTTTTTTTAGCTTGTTTGTGGATTAATGCACATCCTTTGTTTACTTCGAATTATCACGGAAGCTCGTGTCAACACACCTGAGCGTCTAGACCAATACGTGGCTAATCCTGAACAGTATTTCCTGTTGATCATGAACATTTTCAATATTATCTACAAAAGCATGTTTATCCGACAATTGTGGCGTCACAAGGAAGACATTTGTACTGTGGCCAATTTTGTTGGTAGTGAAAGGGCTATACCGGCTAGTCATCCAAAATTGGTAGAAAATAAATAAATTTAATTAAATTCAATGCATTTATTTGTTTTAGGGGGAAATTAGCGTAATATTTTTGCTTTTAGTTACGAAAGGCATCAATAATTCGGTTGATTTTGGCTCTAAATCTTGCAATGGCTTGTTTAAGTGTTATTGCTGGAAAGTATTTTATACCAAGAGGGTTCATTGGATGGTCACCAAGTTGGTGGTATAGAAAGCTTGTGGTTTCCACAAGACATGCATTCTTTTACGGACCGAGACCTAAAGCTAGAATTGCACCGGAAATGGAAGATATTCAGCTTTTGGACCACTGTTTAGTTCCTATTAATTTTATTGGATTGGTTTCCAGGTTAACTAATTAGCATAATTTTGCAACCATGGTAACATAACAAATGTAGTCATAAATAATACCCGACTTATATATTTTTTTAGATATATAATGGGCTACTACACAGATCTATTCATTCTCGTTTTGGCACTTACACTTTGGTCGGCATCTTATTCCTTTGCAAAAAGTTTTGGGGATATGCATTCCATAAATGACCTTGGCCTTGACCTTCAGCTGGGAAATCAGAAGCTGGGGGGAAATGAGATGAATGGGGAAAAATGGGCGGAGCAAGCCAAACAAAATGATTGGCAAAGGATTTATATGAATTTTAAGGCTATTCGGGTTTTATCCTTTTTGGTGAACAAAGCTTTGGGAAGCATTGTTTGTTGGTTTTTGGGAGACGCTATTTTAGCGTATTCATTAGATCTTGATACTATTTTCACTTCGAAGGATTATCATAAACGGGTTGGATTGCTGTTTAATTATTTTTGTGCTTTTGGGGT
>JAQFZH010005688.1:0-10254 GCA_034695485.1 Entomobrya nivalis
AAAATGGACAACTTTATTTATACAATTAAACTTTTGATGGAATATCACCTTCCAAAAACAAAGATTAACTTAACTAGATAACTTGTTACACAATTTGTTTTCCTAACATTTCCCTTTAAAAGAACACAAAGCAAACATGTCGTCATCAGAAATATATATATATTTTCAAAACCTTTGTGTTGTTTTTGGTATACCCTACATATAATTACTATTTTCAACCCTTTCTCTTGGGAAATATTTTTTTAGCTATATAACTCATTATATACTTTATATAACGTCAATATGCCGGTTATATACCGGTAATAAAAAATAAACATATATATTTTAGTGATGAGATGAGATGATGATGGGAATGGGAAGCTAACTTGTTCGTGTCTTCTCAAGCTCAAGTCTCTCACGTGTGGGGATATTTCTTGAGTGAAAATGTACGAATTCTGTTTTATTGCCTGTTATTATGATGGGTACATTTTTATGAGGTGCTCAGGCAGTCGTCAGGACTAGGACGGCTCCCCAGCCCAGTCCAGTCTCATTTCGCTATCATCAAAATCTCTCTTTTAAATTACTTTACCCTTTTATGTATTTTTTCTGCACACTAATTTTCATTCATTTTTTTTGCACATGGAAGGGTAAACTCTTCTTGTCTGAAATATATACACATGTCTCTGTATTGAAACCGGAAAACATGGAGTTGAAGCAGTAGAGTATACAGGTTAGTTATGGATGTATAGCGTGTGACCTAATCTTTCAAGGTGTTCCACTTTTTATCCAGAGAGAGTTTTCCCAGCCAATTTTTTAGAATACACAGAGCAGGTGAATTTTTGCAAAAATGTAATTTGTTATTTTAAAAATTGAAACTAGTTTATTTTTTTAACCTTTAAAGCTAGCGGAACACTTTTATCAGCATTTCAACTCCTATCATCTCAACTGGCCAAAACTGTCTGATGATTTATTTTTTTCTGGGAGACTCGTAATGCCCCGGAAAAATAAACTGATAAAAAATTATTTACTTTCGGGAGAAAAAATTTGTTTATGCAAAAAGGACGTCAAAAAACTTGGGTTATCATCAGATTACGATAAGCATTCTACCCACATGTGTCACATGACTATGACACAAGCTGCATTTTACTTGGTATTTCTCACGAAATTAATTTTTTGCCCTTATCAAAATTAATTAGATCATCTCCTTTTTTCAAGAGATTACTCCTTATCTCAGTTTTGATAACCCGCCCGTACCGTACCAGGAAAAAAATTAATTAAACTGTTATTATTTCTGGAGTACATTTAAGTAGACAAAAAGACTTGACAAAATTGCATAATAATCGTAATCTAATGCTTAATGTCAACATCAACGTCCACGTCCACCACGCCAACCGACCGAACCCAAACACTCGACACAGCTACTTTACTTTTTTATTTGCTGAAAGGCTTAAGTTTATGCTGACGTGTAATAGAAAAACAGCTAAACAAAAAACTATGTTGCTTTATTACAATTGCATGCATCGCATATGCATGTTTTTAAGGTAATTAAAAATTATTGTGTGCTGCTTCTGTCATATCATAAAACATTGTAAATATGTTTGTTATGCTAAAATAACTGATATATTGATTTCCTTGAAATTTTTGTGCTGGCTCTACAAAGTACGTTGACTGTACCCTGGATTTTTTCCGTGTGGTGGCGTGGCAAGCTGTGGTTTGGTTTGGTTTTGGTTTTGGATTTTTTTTTTGGTTATGTGGCTATTTATTAACCAGTTTGTCAACTTAAAAAAATATTAATGTACTTCTTGTGAAATAAATGGGTTGGGATTTTTCAAGAAAATGCTTATCAACTATACTTTGCTTCTTGGAAATGTGAAACTTATTTTAACCACAGTGCAGTGCAAAAACTGCATAACATTTTTACACAAGCCATTATAATGGTTTATATAAGGAAAAATTTTACGCAATATTTTTTTTTATCAAGGAAAAAAAATGCCAAATTAGTTATGTCATCAGCAAAATTAATTCAAAACTAGTTCAAAGTAGTTTAAACGGAAGACGTATTTATGAAAAGGCCGAGAGAGAACTAAATTATATTACATGTATTTGGCGAGACCGGTTATATTTAGCGAAAATCCGGTAAAATATATATAAACGTTACACGCCTGTCACATGTGTCATTTTTATCGGTTAATTAAATCATATTGATTTCTAATGACTTGACTCTGATATGACTTAATGACGTATTCCATCCATCCCACAGCACGTGTTTCGATATCAATAAAAATAACCACTTAAACTATATATTTATCGCATACACGCGCATTAAATAAACTATTAACCCGTGCCATTAAATATTTTAACCTGACTAATTAACCACTATTTTTTCCTTAACCAATTAACTAAATCATTTAGAATAAAAATT
The DNA here is from genome assembly GCA_034695485.1 of Entomobrya nivalis. Taxonomy (NCBI): domain Eukaryota; kingdom Metazoa; phylum Arthropoda; class Collembola; order Entomobryomorpha; family Entomobryidae; genus Entomobrya; species Entomobrya nivalis. The sequence continues at coordinate 2,402 of JAQFZH010005688.1, forward strand.
CTATCCAAAAATCATCAGCTAAACTGTTTAATATTTTTTTAATGAATTTTAAAAATTTAACCATCCATTTAATTTATTTTTAAACTCCACTCGTTTGGCTTTTGGCTTACATTATCCACTGGCTTATTAATCATGGTATCCATCTGAATATGAAATTTCTTGAGTACAGGATCCCATCCAACTTGTTTGCAGTAAAATAACTGCTTCTGCTCATTCTTCTGCACATTCTTCTCCTGGTCATCACCATCATCACATTTCCTCGGACTCTCCTCTTGGTCTACTGACGATCCATTGAACAAACCACCATTCCTTTTTATACCAGAATTGGCTTCACCACCACCAAAACCACTTGTTGTACTTGTCTTATGGCCTTGGTCATTTTTATCATGTTCATTACCATCTCCACCACCACCTATTTTACTAGTTGCAACTACACCATTTCCATTATCAATCACGCTGCTTCTCCTCTTGTTATAATCCATCCCATTATTCTTACAATCCTTCTTCTGATTAGCATGATGAGTATTATTGGCGGTGGTGGTTATGGTGGAAGGCGATGCTGATGAGCCAAATGGATAATACGGATAATGCAACGAGATTACAGCTGTCTTATTACTATTCTTATCACCACTTCCTTTGCTACCCCTTCCAAATCCACCCCCACCCCCTACACCTCCACCACCACCACCACCCCAAAACTCCCCTCTTTCCACAGAGTTCCTCGACATGTTAATGTTTATGTTATCACTATCATTACTATTAACACTACCGCCACCACCGCCACTAATTATTGTTTTCGTTTGTTGAGCAATACTCTTATTACCATACTGATGACCTTGTCTATCATCAGCAGTGATCGTATCATCACTACCACCACCACCACCACTGCTTATTGAAGTCGAGTTCGTCGACGTCATTGCCAAAGCCATTTTCTTTTTCCAGTTGCTCGCGTTTTCAAGAAGAGCGCAACTATTACCACAATCATCAATATCAATACTATTAGTCTTATCAATGCTTACAGTGTAGTTATCATTAAAACTACTACGTTGCATTTTTTCCACAATTACGTTGTTGTGTTCCACAATACTACCAGAATCTTCTTCTTCGTGATCTTCTGGAAACTCTGTTTGTTCGGCGGCGGAGGAGCTGGAAATGGGAACAGATCTCCTTTTCTTCTGCATTCTCTCTTTTTATATTCAATTTCCATATATAAGAAATTATTTGCTCTAGATTTTTAGTTTCTCTATTTTTTCCGCTTCCGATGATGCCAAAGTACATCCAAAATTAAAAGAGAGGAGATGATCAAGGGATCCGGCTTCTTTTTATAAAATACTGGCTTTTCTGCAAGAATACTTGCTTTCTTGTCTCGTTTCGAACTAATTTTTTGTAGTGGAATTATTATTTTGGACGATGTGGATTTAGTTTTCCCAGGGATTTGATGTGCAGTCATATTATTTGCATGGGAGGGCTGCTAATTTTTCAACAATTTTATTTCTTTCTTTTTCTTTTCTATTTATTTTACTATTTTTTTTATTGATTTTTTTCAAAGAACTGGTTTATTTTAAAATCGCACTTTTAACCACATGTCAATTATTCAAAAAATAATTAACTATTTATTTATAAGAACAACAATTTCTTATTTTTATTCCAAAAGAAAAAAAATCCCAACTTTAATGAATTTTTTTCCTGAAAATTTAGTATTATTTTTTAATCCTATCCAGTCTTTTTGAACCAACAATTTATATTTATTTAGAAGAACTTGGTTAAAATCCGAACAATCTTTCAAATCAAATCAACAAGTTGCATACACTGCTTTGCTCCACTGCACACAAATCTTTTAAGCATGCATGTCTTAATCCAATTTATTTTTTTCCAAAAAAAAATCAACTAATTTATTTCTATTTCTTCCCTTTCCCAATCTTAAGAATTTAAGAGTATTAAAAAAGTACACACACACACATGTATTTTTTATTCTTATTTTTAACCAAACACGTTATGCCACACTGACTACTAACTTGACTACTGACTTGACTTGACTCAACTACTACTACTACTGCACACACGTCCAAAAAAGATATCCATGTATATTTTTTTTTAACACGTCACGTCATGCCCACGTTGTTGTACAATTTGGATTGGATTTGGAATGGCTGATATGATGGAATGGAAAAAGAGGAGAACACAATGGAACAAATTTTTACTTTACTTTTTCCCTTTACCAACCCACCGACCCAAAGCACATTATTTTTTAACACTGACGCACGCACACTACTTATCTATATGTATCTTTTTTTAATGTCCGTCCATTCTTTCTTGTGTGTACGTGCAAAAAAATAAAAATTAATACTAATTTTCTTTCATTTTTTTTCTCATAGCGTACAAAGTATATATATACTGACTATTGACTTGTAATACAAATTTTTGAACAGAGAGCACCATTCCAGTTTTTGTTGTCTGTCTGTCAGAAGTCAAAATCAAACTAATGTTTAACCCTTTCACATCCAATTCACAAGGCAGTGTGGTATGGTGGTGTATGGTGCATTGATATTGCAGAGCAGAAGCAGCAGCAGCCACCATCGCTATCATAATTCTCCAAACTACCAACTAACCAACTTGCCTTACATATTTATTTCCCAGTAAAACTCCGCGTATCTTCTTCTCAAAACTTAATATAAATTCTGTGCCCTATATAATTTTACATATGTAAAAATTAATTTAAGCAGCAGCCTTCATCGTTTAAAAAAAATATAAAACTAGTTGAAAAATAAAATCTGTGCTGTTGCATCTCATTTCACCCATATAAAAAATTATTTATAACGGTAGTCTATGCTAAAAACTCAAGCTGGGGCTTTATGATTTAGTTTATGGATTATTTTTTTTGAAACTCTTCTGGCTGGGCTGGATTGGAGCAAGTAGGAAAAAAAAAATTATTGGTAGTATTTAGTTTTTATTGGAGTGCAGCTTTAAAAAAATATAATCTCTCTTGAATGTCAAATTTTTATCATTATCAAAATCATCATTTGTTGCTCACTTTTAATCAGTCATCGTCATCAAAAAAAGAATTTAAACAAGCACACTTATCACAAGGCCAATACTCTCATAAATTCTCTCTTTCTTTATTTTATTTCGACATATGACATGATGACGAATGATGACTGATGAAAGGACGAACGCTAAACAAGATTATATTTTTAGACTTGTTTAGTTAAATTAAGGTTAAAGTGAGAAAACCAACCAATCAATCAGTAGAAGTCAAACACGAGCATATACTTTGCTGCAATATCTGCAGCTGTCTAATAAACCATCAAAGAATTAAATTTCGTGGTAAACTCTGCCCTTCTACTTAATCCTATCATTTTTACAAGTAAAGTAGTCAATTTCAAGAGTAAATTGCTTTTGTGGTAGTGCATTAAACTCTTTTTTAGAAAAATAAATAAATAATCTTTCAGTTTTTTTACTGCAGTACTTAATGCACTTGGTATACTAAAACAGGCAGAGAGATAACGGGATATTTTTTCACTAAAATCTCCATAAATTTAAAAGAATCATAAATCTGACACGCTAAATGTTTTCATTGTAAAAATAAATTTCATGACAAGTCATAAAAATCTCCTTAAAAAAAATAATACGCAGTGCAGTAATAAAAAATATATAAACGGTTGTAACTTTTTAAAAGCATTTTTAATATAAATAAGCAGCATGAGATGGAGCTGTAGTGTTTATTATTCGCTGATCTTAATCTCATTTATTTTTTGGGGTATACGCATTCCAATCCAACCATTCCACCTGCCTGATAATAAAAAACAGGAACCTTTCAGGTTTTTTTTACTGCGCATAAAAAACAAGTTTAATAACCATACCAAACATATATACATATATATAACTATTAGTCAAAAAGTACCCGAAAATACCCGAAAATTTCACTTTGTGACGCACTCAAAAAAAAATTCTTGAATAACTGGTTATTACACGTATGGTATGACATGACCTGGAGAGGAAAAAGCCGGATAATTCCGTAAAATCTATTTTAAATATTCAATTATTTTATTTTCGCCGGAGGAAATTTAATGAGAACGAAAAGCAATTGGCCTACTTTCCCCAATAATTCCAAAAAATGGATAAAACGGAATGTAGAGAAATTCCGAGAAAAAAACTTATTATTTTTTGAGAAGTCTAACAAGTTTTTAAAGACGGTCAGACAGACAAGCAGAATTGTTTCATATATTTTTACTTGAACCTTTTCAGATAAATTGTAAACAAGTTAAATAAATGAACATACGGAGAGAAATGAACTGATAAACCTTTTCATTTAATTCCCCATGAACCATTATATTAAGACATGAGTTTGCTTTTGACTTTCACCATAAACCTATTATTATGATTCATAAATAAAAAATACAGTTTAAAATATTTCAAAACACACAATTTTTCTTTTATCGAGTGTAATAATTTTCCTTTTGTATATATTTTACATGATGACTATGACCCGCACACAAATCAATATTACCGGAACCTCAAAAATAGCTTGAAAGAGAAAGCGAACGAAAAACAACATTAAAAATAACATGTTATTATGGTGGGGATACCTATTAAACCTATTTTCTTCTTTTCTGGACACCGAACCCGAACCGAGAGAGAGAGAAGCAGCAGGTCGCTCTCAACTCAAAACTTTCCCCACCTTATTTTTTACTCCACCCACTTATTACACAAAAAGCTATCATGCATGTGCGATTGTAAACACTTGTGAATAAATTAGTAGCTAATTTTCTCCGTTTGTACATTGTATACTTTAATGAGAAATTTATTGTTGAAACGCAACACAGACTAAAAGAGAAAAACACTTGATCTAAAAAACAATAAAAATCTTTGGAAAAATTTCCGCTATTTGATTTAATTATCAGCAGAGTACTTTTCGACAAGACAAACAAGAAAAACAAATTTATTGATGATTTTGGTACTAAATTCAACAAATATTTACAAAGCTTAAAAATTCATTTGGGTCGGGGTCGTCGGGTCATATAGCTTCAGCTTCAGAAAATGATTATGTTATATTAACATCAAACGAAAATCAGGTAAAAAAAACTTAATAAAAAGGGTTAAATGATAAAAATTCCACCCACGCATATCTAACAACACTAGAAATTCCTTTTTAAGCCATGCCAATCATGCCATCCAAATGATAAGACAATGAGAGATTTTTTTTGGTAAACTGTACAAAAAAAGATATTAAAAAAGGCCACGTCATCTGATCTGACACTGGCGTCACGTCCATTTGACAAAACAATGGAATGGATTAAGGTAACAATAAGAATTTATGTCATGTTATGTGTTCTAATCAGTCATTTCATCATCACAAAATGATAAGGATAAGCACCCCAATTGTTTTGATAAGTATGTGTACACATACGTGTCTGGAAAAATATCATTTCAAGTGTAAACTGGTTTCGTAATGTTTAATGAATCATGCCATCATCACGTGTTTTATCATCCCTAATTACAGGTAAATATTTGCTAATTTACATAAACCTTTTTAATTTATTGACCACTGTTCACTTATTGCTAACTGCGCAGTATAATATATAAAAAAAATAAAAACAAAATCAATTTTACTTACTTGACCAGCTTCCCTGATTTTGCTCATTATTCCCACTGCCGACATTTTCAACAACTTCTTCCTCAACTCCCCATTACTCCTCACTGACTGCGCAACTTGTTGAAATCTCCTCCTAAATGCTACCTGCTGACCAGTTCCTCCTCCCCCAACGACTACCTCCCCTCTCAAATGATTATTATTTGTGGTCGCTCCACTTTCCTCTCCATTTTCTTCAATCACTTCCGGTTGCGTGGGCGGTAGTGTTAATGTTTTTGGGGACGGGGTTGATCTTTGAACAATTTCTGTACTCATCTCCACCAAGTCGGTATCATCATCATCCCCCTCCAAATCCGGAAGCACATGTTCTCCTGAAAGCCATCTCTCCCTACTTGGTTTACTCCCTTGCTCTTGTACTTGCGTGGGCGGCTGTACTTGCACTTGCTCAGTATTAAAATTCACACTCGAATTCGACTCTGAACTCTCATCAGTCGACTTTCTCTTCAGTTCATATCTTCCAGTGTGACCCCTGCTAAATGTCAGCTTTAAAGCCTCCTTCCTATTTTCACTCGAATTCGACTCTGCCTCCGATACGACTCCTCCTCCCCCACCACCTCCTCCTCTACTTGCCTCCTCATCCTCCTCCTCACTAGAAACCTCCTCAACATCCCCATTTCCACCCCTTGGGACAAGTGTCACATTTCCCCTCTCATCACTACTTATTTTAAAAGTGTCCACTTCCACCACACTCAGCTTTCTAACCACAACCCTTGGACTGGGCCCCGTCTTGATATGCTTTTTAACCGTGTGATGTTTCCAATCCTCAAAATCCACAAATCTTAACTGACAACGTTTACACTTGAGCGCTTTCAAAGGAAACTGAGTATCTTGACCTTGACTATCACCTAATGAGCTATCATCGTCCTGAGCAAATAAGCCTGGAGATGATCCCGAAGAAGAGTCATTAAGTTCCTCCTGAAACATCTCGTATTCCTCCCTAACAATCTCCATGATATCCATATCTATTAAGGGCACGTTAGGAGGAACAAGATTGATGGGTGCTGCTACCGGTACCTGCGCCATGTTAACTCTTACAGGTGGTGGTGGAACGGCGGGAACGCCCACAATTCTCACAACTGCCGGTGCAGCTGCTGGTACAGGTGCTGGAGAGCCTCTCGAACTACTTGATCTTGGAGCAGAGGAGGGCCTTACAGGAGGGGGCGGGCTGTCTTCAACGTCGTCATCGTCGTAATAATATCGAGAATTTGGGGTTCGTATCCTTTTACTCCGATGACCTTCAGATGAGGGTCTCTGCTGAGTGTGAGTATGACGGTTATTTTTGGGGGTAACTTCCGGTTGGGGTGGAGGTGCCTGAGCTTCCAATTCAGGTGGCTCAAGATCTGATCCAATGAACAAAGCGGAACTCGCTTGCCACGGGTCAATAACCATGTAATCTTGATCCTTTGATCTACTTGAACCCAAATTATTGTTGGCTTCCAAGGAACTCGAGCGGGATCTTAGGTACCGGTTTCTAGTGAGTGGATTTTGAGCAGATTCAAAAATTTCTTCGAGGTCAGGGCCTTCCTCATCTGGGCAAGATGACACAGATGATGGGGCAGTGGTTGGTGTGAGTCCTCTTATAATTATTGGTGGAACAAGGGGAACTGGTGAAGCAACTTCCGGTGGTGGTGATTCCGCCACTACTTCCGGTAGAGTAGGGGAGCTTTTCTCTTGAACATTATTTTGGTGGTGATGATGGTTTTGAGGATGAGAAGCTATTTTAAGTTTTATTGGGGGAGGGGCTGATGGAGGATTATGGGTTGTTAGGGGAGGTCCTTGAGGGGCAATGCTGGAATTATTGTGTCCACCTCCTCCTCCACCGTGTCTAGCTTTATTATTTGCAGCGCAGAGATGATTAGCCAACTCTGTTGAGTTGATAAATCGTGAAAGGCAAAGGGCACAGGATGAGGGGTGCTCTTTTGAGTGGCTTCCCATGTGATCCACATGAGCCTTTGGGTTCACAAAAATCTCCCCGCAGACGTTACATGTCCAAGGGCCCACGAAAGGTGTTGCCGCCGCAGTAGCTGCAATTTTTTATTCGTTAGTAAAACTAATTAGCACTTAATTTAATAAAAAGATCTTTCAAAGTAATTAGCTGGAAAAAAATATATTTACTTTTTATCGGAGAAGTATTTGTTCGGTGGTACACCATCTTTAGTGAGTAAGCTCGTGAAAAATTGTAGAGCCGGCCATCCGACAAGAC
>JAQFZH010005689.1:0-10252 GCA_034695485.1 Entomobrya nivalis
ACACGTGCCCACTTCCTGGTCGGAATGAAAGCAAAAACTCATCTCGAAAATCGAAAGAGAGGTTTTTCTTCCGAATAGGCACCTTTACATTCAAAGTACATATTATATTCCTGCAAAATTGTATAGCCCGTAGCGCTAGAATACAAATAGGTATTGAAAAGATGTGGGAGGTTATTACTTTCAAAGGACGTAGCCAAAGGAGAAAGGTATGACTGTTGGAATTACACATGGTTGGTTATTTGGTATGTAATACCAAGTGCGTTTTTACATATACGCAATATGTATACTCCAGCTTCACCTTTTTCATTTCAAAGAGAACCAAGAGTAATAATAAAAAGATATAGAATAAAATGGATTTTTTTTTATTCGGATGATGGTATGCGTATGCCAGCATGAATAACGCACATGCTTGTCTATTTATTCGAATACGAGCATTTACAGAGGATATTTTAAGAGAAAACGTGAATTTTCTGGTAATAGCTTCTAGGAAGCAATTCCTTTGTAAAATATACAGAGATATTGAAGGATGGGGTCTGTGTGTGATAACTTGTATGCCAAAGAGTTTCCAAACGAGCGACCTTGTATGGTTCTCTAGAAAAGTGCGTTTTTCCTTTTTAGGCTGTTGGATTATTCGGTTGGAGCTTAAAGGTGAGTCGTAAGCTTCTTTTTGTTTCTTAACAAAAAAGGACGGAAGGGAACACGTGTGGTCTATACAATTTACATATATTATATACAAGGAACAACTTCTACGATTTTTTGGCATTCTACACGTGTACGACGCCTGCATTTTTCTGGGTTGTTTTGGGAAAGGAGAAATATAATAGTTTGGTTTTGTATTTATTTGACCGCCGCTTTGTTAATCTGTCAGCTGGGAAAAGCTATTTATTTTTAAGCTTAAAAGCATGTATACGTATTACACAGAGCAAAGACCATATTTTAGAATGACCGTTTTCAAAGAATAAACGACAAATGGATAACGATCATTTCGATAGTTAGTTAATCTAATCCAAAATTTAGTAATAGGTCGTATTATATATGTACTTATGTGTGTATGCTTATATTTATGTAGTGGCATTTTGTAAACAACTTGACAAATATATGTACTTATTTTTTAAATTTACTCAAATTGGGCTGGAGCTTGTAACGTAAACGTGAGATAAATAAACCGTTTTTCCTGAGTTAATATTTACCTGCCAGATTTATTGTGGTTCATTTATTATTCCAATTGTATTTTGGGAGTAAGCTGCCAAGAATGAGATTGAGTTCAAGAGATCAGTTACGTGAAACATGGCAGAACAAGGCTTTCCCATTAGCACAAGTGAAAGTGGAATGAAAAATCGAGCTCATACATTTTGCCTGAAAAATAACACCGGAAAAGAACGGTACAGTTTGAAAGGGTAAACTAGTTTACTTCATGTAACCGCCAAAAACAATATTCCTTTACCTCGTCCTGGCCTAATGGGTGAAAATACTTTATGTCAAAATGTGACGTAGAAATTACGGCCAGATCACGTTTTCTTGAACTACAAAAAATCAAGATTGCATAAAGAAAGCAAATATATTTTTGTGTTGGTCGAAGTGGCAAAGCTAAAATAATATCTCTCTTGAATTTTTAATTTAAATTAAATTAAACTGCAAGATAAAAGTAAAAATTAAACACAAATCTACTCTTTGCTGCATATATAATTTAACATTTGTTACTAACCAAAATGTTTAAAAGTGCATTCATCAGCTTGAGCTTATTCGAATTGTTAAGGCAAATCTCCACATTGCATAAAAATGAATATTCGTGTTTGATTTTTAAAAGTTTTGTTCAGTTGCACATATTTCAGCTTTATATATTTACTTATGTGAAACGTCACACTAAATATTTCAAATGTAAAAAATAGACTCTTTCCGGTTCTCGTAATCCCAGTCGCACCAAAAAGTAAATGTCGTTGATCCAAATGGTGTGACACTACGGAGACAGTAGCAGAAAAGTACAAAGTTCACAGAAGTACATGCTACCATAAAAATATATAACCCTGTTACTTTACTAAAATCTCTTACAACGGGATACTTTGATGCATACATATTTTGTAGAAGTTCAGAGAAGCTTTATGCCTTATAAAATAAAAACATTTTCGTACTAACTTCTCCACTGCATATTGTTAACATGAAAGGATTTCTCTGTGTGTTCATCTATTTTTTGGGAGAGACTTTCCTTTTGAGAGAGTTGCTTCCTTACAAAGAATGTTGACACAGTCTACTCGTTAGTTAGGTTAGAACCCTGCTCTTTCAACAAGAAAGTTTTACTTTTACTACTGCTACTACCATTCTCTAAAACCAGACACGACGTTATTAAATAGAAATATTTTTTACAACTTGACATAACGTATTCTCTGCCAACACTGCCTATGTTGCACATTTTAAGTACACTCGGTGTTTTTTGGTGTAGTTTTACTAAAGAACTACTACGACAAAAAAATCGATTCGAGCGGCTTTTCTAACTTCTTGTTTTCTAGTTGCTTTCAAAGAGATGCTTCTTATTTATGTACTTACGTTTGGTGGAAAATGGTATGGTGATACTGGTGTGTAGAGTAGTCTCAAGAAGAATAAAAGAGAAAGGAAGTGTTACCAAAGTAAACTACCACACACTACTAATCTTTACGACTTGGCAACAGGGATATAACTACATGATATAAAATCTAAGGAACAGCTTTCTTTACGGGAAAAAACAGAGCATTACTAATATATATTATTTGTCGCTTTCGTGTTTCTTTACATAAATTTCTTAATATTGTCGACATTGAAAGCTTTTTCGATATTGAAATCTGCAGCAGGATTTTTGTAGTTGCCAAATATCTTCAAGCTTTGCAGCAGTTTTATTCATTTGCATACCAAACACGTACAAAAGTTTTTTTTCTAGGGAAAGGGCAAAGAGGACAAAGTCAATCAATAAATATGATTTTTTCTTTCTATGATTTTGGAATATATGGAGTTTTGCACTATTAAAACAGTACCAAGCGCAATAGTGCCTAGGTCATGTACACTTTTCCATTTTATGCGCTTTCTTTTTTAATGATAGCTTTTGAGCATAAAAAAATATTCTAATATTTGAAATATTAACATTTTATAACCTTAAGTTGATAGGTTATTTGGCTGGGATATAAAACCGTCGAATTATTATTGAAAAATAGAGGATTGAAACAGATGAGTATATGTAAAATGCAAATTTAAAGCAATATATGATATATCTGCACAAGCAGTAAATTCTGTTTTTTATATTTCAAGCAGTAAAGTTTTTTATTTGACTAACCTTCAAAGAAGAAAAGAAGCAAATGAAATATCAGATCCATTTGAACTTCTAGTTTCCACAATTCCTTCGCTGCTTCCTTTGCCTTCGTTTTACTTCCGAAATTTGATGAAAGGAATTCGGTTTGAGTTCTGTTATTGATTCAATTGATAACGAATAGAAATCGCACAATGTAGTAACACTTGAGATTGTCGTATACTTCTTTTCCTGTTACGACGTATATTAAAAAGAAGAATGAATAGAACGTGACTGATTGAGACACAATATATTCACAAGAGATTTTATCAAGTACAAAGTCAACTTTGTAGGGTAGAACAATTTGATGGAACACAATGTATTTCTCACTGGTTGGTGTATTCACCAATCAATAGAACTACTATAACAGGTTAGGGTTTAGTTATTGGAGATTTTATTTTAATGAGCACAATTCTATACATACGAGTATTTGCACAATTTCACTTTTATTGTCACTTGTAACATATACACATGATTTGTTTTGAAGTTTTAAAATATTGAATAAATTTATGTTAAAATTTAGGTTGATGGATTTACTATAAAAACTTTAAATATTCTTCTGTGGAGATGGGTTTAACCAGTTGGTTATTTATTCTTTGTCCTGGAAACCATCGATAAGTTTCTGGATGATTTGATCTGTAATAAATTAGCAAAACATCAAGTATTTAGTAAGTTTGCACGTTTAAATATAAAAATTTGAGAAAGAAAAATTATTGAACACAGTTAAGTTTGCTTATTTTTTACAGAAACTCTTTTTTAGTCAGTTTTTAAAATATTGAATAAATTTGATCTTCCTCATCATCAAGCACACCAAATCGTTTTTATTTTGTATTATGAGTACGCCAAGAGTACGCCTTGATTCTTAAATAGATCAGCAACTCAATGCAATACAGCCCGAATATTCGAATAACTGAATCGAGTATTATTTAGAGATCAGTATACACGACACAGATCACAGAATAAAGCGCTTTCTCTACTTCTTTCACGGGATATATTTTCCCCTTTCACTATCGCAGATTTTCTCTCGCTTGTAAATAGATACAGGGATTCATAACAAGCCTTTATTATCCTAAGCGTTCTCTTTCATCTCTTTTTTGTATATATCATCAGTTTAATATCAAATCGTTATCTTTCCCTAGAAAAATGATCTACGAAGAAAAAAATGGAGTAAAAAAGGAAAACGAGATGGAACGAAAAATAAGTATTGGGACTCGTTAGGAAGCAGAAGCGAAGTAAATTCACAATGGAAGATATCGAGTTATGTATAAACCCAACAAAAATCCTTCTTTTATCCAACCAATACGAGTAAGCTATACAATAGCCTGCCGAACTTATACAAATGCATTCAAAATATGTAATTTTATTTCAAAATAGATCGAACCAAATCATTATCTCATCTACAATTCCATAGGATTTTTTTTTCACTTTTTCGTCAATATTTTTCCAAGACAGCTTTGCAACGTGCACATTATGTAATCGAAATAAAAAAAATGGAAGAAGCCACCAGCCCCATTTCAAAATACTACCAAAAATATACAGTCGATTTGATAAATCAAAGTGCACGAATAAAAACGGGACACAGTAAAATATTCAGGTAAACATGCAACTTTGGAAAAATGCTGAAAACTTTTGCTTGATTTATCCAATTCGAATATTTTTAGAAACATTTTGAGTTTTCCTTTATAGACCACATATCAGAGCCATCAGTATAATTGCACCAAAATTTACTACAATGACATATTAAAGATTTTCTCAAATCTCTGCGGTATATTTTCCCTAGAAAAGGAACTCTAAATGTGTCAAGAGATAATAATAGTGCACTGATATAGATTTCGACACATGTTTTTCTCTCATTTCTTTACTTTGGCTGCAGCACAAGAAAACCTTGTCGTAAATTGGGGAAAACTACAAAGCTTTTCCCAAACAATAAGTGGAGTGCTTCTAAAGAAACTTTTCTTTTTCTGCTTGGTTGATGGGCCGGACGTTCAACATTAAATTGAGGACAAGGGCGTGCGTGTGGATAAAAAATCACTTGCTTTTCTTCTATTCTTCTCATTTCTTTTCTTTTTTCATTTTTATAGGTAGAGCTGAAATGCTGAGTTTAACAATGTACACTTACAATAGTAGTATAAGATTTCTGGTAGGACGTGTCGTTTATGAGAAGCCATACTATTCAGTTTTACTATTTATCTGTCGCCAATTGCGTTTCATGGATATCTTTCAACGAGTAGACAAATTTGTCTGTTAACTTTACTAACTTTCCTTTTTTCCACATGACATTGATCGTCGAAAAGTGGAAATAATCGGGGAAATCCAAAAAAAGAAAGCGGAAAAAATAAGTCTGTAGATTTAATGGCTTTTGGCTCAGAGATGGAACGTGTGGGGGTGGATTCGCAGAAAAACAGGATGTTTTGGAGAAAATAGATGATAATCGAAATGGGAAACAGGAAATATAAAAAAAACCGAGTAATATGGAAGAAAATACATAAAAACTTGACTACAAAAATCAAGTTGTCATTCGTATAAAGTTCATATCCATTAAAAGTTCATACACGTGTCCCTAATTTCTTCCGGAAAAAAATAGAATGCATCAGCATATCAAAAACATTAAGCTTTGGAAGTACTCTGGCCAGAATAAAAGATGTTCCAAGTTTTTCCACATTTCTTTTGAAAATACGAAATAAAAATGGAAACTACTTCCGGAAGAATAACATTCATGAAAATCTCAATACAAAAAATAAAAGTAATTTGCCTTTATGCTTTGAAGGTCGCGTTAGGTTTTTTCTATTTTTTGTCACGTTTATAGTGTATTTTAAGGCATGCGAAGATATTTTGGTTCGTTCAAAAATGAATATTCCAAAAAAAACGTCGAATTAAAAAAATGGAATTATGTAAAGGAAGAAAATCATTAGTTTATAATTTAGCAAACGAAAGTGGAAGAGGATGAATAGACTTTCATTTTCGTAACCTCATCATCTGTATACTCTTATGATAAGCTTAGTGTAAAAAGAAAGTATTGATTTCTCGGAAAAGTATTATCTCGTGGCGTAGTTTACCCTCTTTGTAAATTTCACATGTATTTTTCCGTGCCTAAACTAGGATCAATGAGAAAGTATTATATAGTCAGTTAATTTGAACGTCTGGTTTACCGCACAAAATAAGCTGCTTTTACACTCTCTTGTGAAACCACAATATGCTTACGAACCTAATATGTAGTTCATTTTCAAATGGGAGCTTAAAGTATAAGATGGTAGAGAGCTTTAAAAAGTTCAAATTTTCCCAGCATATTTTTTGTAGATAGGTTTATTCATGGATGTGTTCTTTAGATGATAATCATATGAGCTTAAGGTCAGGCTTACGACCACACTGATAAGCGTATATATTCCAAAACAATGGTAAACCCAAAAAGTTTTCAATATATATTTAGGTCGACCAATTATGGCTTGAAATAAGTGGGTTCCAATTTAGTAAACGAAGTCGTTTTATAAATCTTTGAGTTTATTTAAGTTTGAAAAAATCTTACAATGGGGAACTCTTTAAAACCTTTCTACGGAAACGATTAAGTAAAGTTCAAAGTCTTCTTCAAAATGCTGATTTTTTTCCAAATAAAAAACAGTTTCAAGTAACATGGTTCACAAAATTAGTATGTTGTTAATTAATACTGTTTTTGTAGTATCAAATTATTGATCCATTAGTTTTCTTTCAAGATCTACTTTCGTAATGATTTTAAAATTATTTCTTTGGCTTTTTAAAGATACGCATTGAGTTCAGCTGAGAGAGAATATTGTAACAAACTGTGATGTTCGTTGATAAAATTTACTTTTAGGAACGTTTTTGCATAAATACAGCCAAAAGACCACTGTTGTTGTTTTCTGTGCCATTTATTACAGTAATTTCTTTGCTCAGATTTGCCTTTATTTCAATTTTTGTTAATACCTCACGTTTATACTTTATTTATATTGGCTTTGTATCCTGCATTTGTGTACTTTCGGTTACAGATATCAGATATGAGTAAACCAGGGCATAGTATTCGTGGGAAAACGTAACCAAAAACTGATTTTTAATGAAACTGAAGTAAACAGTTTCATGTACGCATTGCAGAAATAAGTAACTAAATATTTAGCAATAAATAGATTCACACTTACAAGCCATCGTGTCAGGTTACTTTTGTAAATAAAACACCTAATTACCGCTAGATTTACTAATAAGCAAAATTATTTCTGGGGTTGTGAATACTCTATCCATTTATCAAATAGTTCATTCGAGTGAAAGCGAAATGGATATACAGAATATCGGTTTACTTTGTATATTAAAACCAATGTTTAAATGGACGAGGTACTTGATAAACAACTTAGCAAATACATACTTCTATTTTAGCCTACATACAGCATGCAGAGCTGTTTAGAGTTTGTTGGATAAATGACCTTTCCTTCCTGAGCTACTATTTACCTGTCAGATTTGTTTTTACTTGGAATACTACTCTAGTCGTATTTTTGGAAGGAAGCTGCCAAAATCGTGATTGAGTTCAAAGGATCACTTACGTGAAACATGGGAAAAACAGGGCTTTTCCATTAGCACAAGTGAAAGTGGAAGGAAGAGGTGGTTTATGGTATCATATATTTTCTAAGGAAAACGTATCTGAACAATTTGTAAAGAAATTTTGAGCATAAACCTGTTTACTTCTACCTTGTACAGATTTTCGAACGAACGTCTAATACTGAATTTCAATTTTAATGAATAACATGAGTCATCTATATACGTTCGCAATGCTGAGCCATTTTAAGTTCTTATTTCTCTATTGGTAATTTTGGATCTCTAGTTTTAAATTTTAGTAAAATAAATGTGTGCATTTGAAAAAATTCAAGGAAAATTTACATAAAATAAAACACCATCTTATTGCTAAGAATGTGAATAATAAATATATTCCATTGTATCGTAAACTTAGATTTTAGACAGATGATTTATCCTGGAAAATTCAAAAGGAAGTGAAGATTATTTAAACTAGGTTGAACAATCCCAGTTTGATTTTATTTGAGCTCACTCAAGTAGCAAATTTGGAAATTGTCTTCAAGTTCTACTTATATCTCATGCACATTTTCCTGTTATTTCAAAAGTAAAATGAAAATAGCAGGAAAGCCGGAGGTTTTCAGTTTTTATGAAAGAAGGTTATCCATCAAGTTTGGAAAGTGGAAAGGATAATGTAGAACCTCTCATAGTAACTACAAGCATGATAGTTTTAGTGAAAAGGGAGCCGGATTTTTGGAGTGCTTCTGAAATTTATCTTCAATTTGTCATAGAGATACAGAGGGAGTGAATGCACTTATCCTAATGCCTCATGAATATTTATTGGAGATATGAATGCCAAAAATGAATATTCATTTAGTATGGTTTTATTTGGTTCGTTATTTTTATTGATTCCTTTTTAAAGGAATTCCTGCTTAAAAGCACTTGCATTCATTATCTCTTAGGATTTATAGCAGAAACGTTACACTTCTATTCTCTGGTTTCGATATGGCACTAATGTCATCATTAAAGTTTCTTCCTGTAATCGATTTCCGTGTTCGTGATAACTTGCATTAAAAATTGCTCACGTAGTAAACTGAAAAAAACTCATGCCTATATTAACCAGCATAAGTACCATTATTGAGCATAGGTTTTCGAATAGAAAACGATCATATGCGTACAAGTGCGTGCAATTGATTGAAAGGAATCTAAGTTGATAAGTGAATTTTTACAACCCT
Source organism: Entomobrya nivalis (assembly GCA_034695485.1). Classification (NCBI taxonomy): domain Eukaryota; kingdom Metazoa; phylum Arthropoda; class Collembola; order Entomobryomorpha; family Entomobryidae; genus Entomobrya; species Entomobrya nivalis. The sequence continues at coordinate 9,052 of JAQFZH010005689.1, forward strand.
CTAGTTGTCTGTAGTTTCAATGCCAGAGCACCAATTATTTTAAATGAATCTTTGAAAGTTTGTTCAATATTTGAGTATTGATTTTCAAAACAAATGTGTTTACGAAAATGAAATAGCTACACTAAAAATATTCCGATTATTTAGCCTCTATTTTTTATAGACAGAAACTCAAAAGACGAACACATTCAAATATCGTATTCCAAATCACACCAAAAGAGGAAATGTCATCATCGATCGAAATAGAGCGAGACTAAAGAGATAGCATGAAGAAAACATCGTAAAGTTCAGAGAAGCACATGCTCTCATAAAAATAAAAGTATTTCCTTTCAAATCCTGCTGTATACTCTCTTATAGCAGAATAGCCTTGTAAATACATATTTTTTGGAGAGACCTCAGTCTCAAGTTTTTCCTCTACAGAGAATGTTGACATAGTGTGCTCATTGGTTCGTATCCGGCTATTTCAACAAGAAAGTTCTACTTTTCTCCTAACTCTTCTCTGACATGAAAAACCCAACGAAATATCAAATGTACCATTTTTATAACTTACTATAACGATTTATGTCACCACCATACATACAGCCACTGCTTTTGCTTATGTTGCACATTTTAAGCAGATTCGGTTTTATTTTAGAAGAGCTTACCAAGAAATATTGATCCACTTTCACTGTTTCTTTGAAGACGATGCTTCTTTCTTTTTTGTGGACTCTTGGCTGCTGCTGGTGGCGTTAGAGTGTAGCAAAGTCTCAAGAAGGAAAGGAGAGAAGAGGAAGGAAGGGTTACTCAACTAAACTACCGCACACTCTTACGTGTTGGCAACATGTAGAAGCCTCTCTGGAATTATTGCTATGTTAAATCTTTCTTTGACAGAAAAGTCTAGACGATTTCAAAATATTATTTTCGTTACCATTAAATTCGGTACATATCACAACCTAAATATACAGTAAAGGTATATGTGTGCATTAGTAAGCAAACTGCTTCCATACATTATTTTATACCCTGTAATTGCATTCAGTTTTCCCAAATTTTACAATTAAAATACATATTTTTACAATTTGGAGTTTTACTCTGTATACACTTATGAGGGTACGTCAATAATAAAGTATGGTCAATGTAATATGCATAGTAAATTGGGCTTGAGTTTTGTGCTACTTTTCAAGTAAGCTTTTCCGTTTTGACTTCCTTTTTCTGCCGGCAACCCTTC
>JAQFZH010005690.1:0-10251 GCA_034695485.1 Entomobrya nivalis
CAGTTTCATTCTTCCAAATTGTGTGGGAGTATGTTACCAATGCCATTTTAACATTTAAATGAGTATATACTATTCATTGTACGATATATTTCATAAATATGGTTTCAGTTGTTTTTGTACAACTGCAAATGAATATTTGATTAACAGTTAGATACCTTTAAACACATGTCATGTGAATAGATGATAGCTAAGTACATTAAGAATCATTATCATTTATAATTCACTAATAAAATGTGTAACTATAAGAGCTATATATGTATAAGTGTATATCTGAGTGTAAAGGTTAAATATAAAACTCAAGCCTTCGTGACAAATACAATTTATCACTTGTATCCATTTTTATGTTCATCTATTTTTTAAAGTTAAAACAGTTCATATATGTTAGAGATATAGGTTGGGAAAATTTTGAGGATTTTTTTGCTTTAATTTTTAATTGCTGTATAATGTAATAACCCATAACACATTGCCTTCACTCTGTAAATCTAAGAACTCTCGCATTTTGTAATAGTTTAAAAGTCAAATACGAGTTTGCAAATAAATAAATATCAATCAGTTCAATAAATTCTGTTATTAAATTTATTATTCTGATTTACTTGTAACATGAGAAATTTATTTTTGGGATTTTAGTTACTATTTGTTTAGGATTTGTTTCTATTCGCTCGTATACAGGATCGAAATGTACCACTAATCAAAAGTTATTTTGTAATGTATTTACTGAAACCATTCAGAAACAATATGGATTAGCTTTGGTCTCCTTTGTGGCCAATTCGACAATGTCATTACACACTATGCAAATTAGTCCATTGCCAGTAGCAACAACAATACACTTTCAATATACAGTTTGGATCCAATACAACTTAGTGGACAACCCTGAGGTGTTTAAAAGTTTTAAAATCGGACGTTTTCATGTGCTTAGAAAATCTTGCATATTATTTCCGCGAATAGGAAGTCCTAAACAAAGCATCCTGTTTACAATATTCAAAGCCGTGGTTTCCAAATACTATTGTGATAATACACGCAAGTCCTACAACATATGTACACATCTTGATTTCGTGTATGTATTGTTGCACACTGAAATTTATCAATTATTATACGCTAGCAATTATTTTAGTTGCAAAAAATCCAATAGGTCAACAAGCTAGCCTTCTGACATAAATGGCACCTGGTTAATACTGAATCCATTCATTTTGTGTTTGGGGTGCTTCTGTTGTATGCATGCAAGCCATGCTTATAATGCCGCCATGTTTTCCAGTAGTCATTTTCAGAAAACTACTGCGTATCGAATTAATACAAATTAGATGATTGCGCCACCTTGGGAAAAGTATACCACAACAAGTTACATGCATGATGGTAATCATTAAAAATAAAACATTGCGAGTAAACTCGTCACGATAATGCTAAGTTGAGTGTAAAACCTCAGTAGAGTACGTTCCGATGATTTGTAAGTCTCCTTGGTTAATTGTGATATACAAGCTATCATTGTATAAACACTAAATAAACCCAGAAATAAATTAATGGTAGCAAAACGGAAAATTTCAAACACGCAAACAGAGCTCAAAAGTATTCTTCATGCAATTATTATTAGAATTGTTGATACGTTTCGTTCGTACGCAGATGGCAAAATAAATTCAAATGCAAAATTAAAAGGGTCCAAGTCAACTAAAATAGAAATATTTATGAAAAATAGAACCAAAATGAAAACTACAATTTGAAGTAAAATTAACAATATACCTAACCAATCAGAGTTTTTGTTACGAGTACTGTAGTCTGTAAAATAAATAAAAGTTGTGAAAACTTGACGTTCAACATGTTCCGCTAATTACAAAAAATTACATTAAATAGTTTGAGGAAAGGGTTAATAAAATGTGAAATAAAACAAATGATTCCCGGTTGTTTTAATATCAGGATATGAAAAATAAAGCAAATTTGAGATGAGTTCTAGTATCATAAATACACATCATAATTTCTACAGTGCCAACGTGCGCAGCTGGGCAGAACCATTTGAGTAAAAAGACCAAAAGACAGGCTCCCAAGCTCATAAACACTGTAATGACCATAAAGACGATGCAGACAGGAACATACTTGAGTTGTAATACGTCATCCAACTCATTAAAATTTGTTCATTTTTATTAACTTTTTTTAAATGATACTGGTAAGTGTGCGTAAATCAACTTTTGAAGTTCTAAAGCTATGGCTACAACAGGTGTAGCCACCATATTTCGACATTTCCCAATTATTACAACCATGATAAAAATAACAAATGAAGGAGCAACAACTACTGGAAGGTACAATCGTTGAGATAGACAACGAACGAATGTTATGACGAAAAGAAAACTACATTTTGAGGGGCTTTTGATATAGTTTAAATGATAAAACTGTCTCTTTTCACATACAATGTGAAAACTTGTTCCGATATATATTGCAAAAGCTATTCGTATTGATTGATTGTTATCTTTGATCTGATATAACAAAATACGACATAAAAAATCAAAAGTCATCGTAATTACTAGGAAGATAGGAAATCTCAACATATAATTAGTTAGGTCAGTTGCTTCAAAAACAAAGTTAATAATTTAGACCTCGTAAATTGGAAAATAAATTTAAAAAATAGGAATTACTTCAAAATATGAGTTTATCGCCAATGGGTGATTTACCGTTAGTAAAGCTTTCACATATTAAAATTGAATTAAGTTAAAATTGTACAAAGTGTTTAATTCGTGGCGTGTAATTAAAATAGATAGATAGTGTGTACAATAAGCTTATCGTGGCTACTCAGCATGATTGAGTAGCCGCCTAATAGCCCACTAATTATAACTTACAGTTATTCATGTCTTTCACGTGCACAGCTTCACTGTGCACAACCAAAGGAACACTTGGGCTTCACGTCCCACCATCTCTCATTCCTACTTTACCTTTCAATTAAAGCACATCTTAAGCTAAACCTAGCTCGTCTTCTTGTCAAGTCATTGCCCATATCTCATCAAATCGTAAGATACCTGTATATCTTAGATAGTGTATAAATGCGGAGTAGAATAAAGTTAGGATTTTTTGCGAAAAAATAGTCAATACCAGATTTTTTTATTTTGATAACCAAATAAGTAAAGTATTCCTACTTTCAAATAAACTTAGATAAAGGAAATGTACCTGTCGACATATTTACTTTAGTATTTAATTGAGAACAACAAACAGACACATTTTTGATTTTTCATGGAATACAACACATTAGAAAATGTCTGAGACAACAAATTAATTGAATATTTAACTCAAAATCGATTCTAGCAGGCAGTAACTACTGTTTTCGAAATAGTTTTCATAAACTGTAAGGTTAAAAATTATTATAATTGTAAATCCAGTTTTGAGTTATCATCATGCATAAAAGTTTCTAAGCCACGAATATCATGTATAATTATGTATGTTGGTTGTCTTCATTCTAGTACCATCGTATTGAGCTTTCCAAATATACTCGCTATCTTTGAAAATAAATCAAATAAATTCTATTAATTTATTTTAACGACTTTCTGAGTCCATCATCAAATTGATAAGGTTACGTAAATATATATGTCTAAATGTGGGAGCATCAACTATGTTCATATATCTTACTTTGGCTAACAGAGCTTACGGAAGAACATCAGAAACCTGCAGTGAAAACATGCATTTTTCGACAAGATGCGGACATTTCTTGAACATAATAAAATGAAAATACCTTTTTAAATATATCATAATCCTCAAACACAGTTTTTTTTTTGAAACACAATCAGTCCTGACTAGAACTTAAAACGTTTCAGAGATCTTCGCAATCAGTTCTTCAAGTCTAGCAGTGGAGACAAACCTTTTTTGGCTTTTATCGATTAAGTCGTTACAAAATGACAATCGACTGCTGCAATATATGCAAAACTCATAACTTAGCTATGACTCAGATATCAAGTATAGTAATTTTTGGTGCTTGATTATATGAGTCATTTCATTTCTTCGTTGTTTTCAAGCATGCCTTCACAAGCCAATCGAAAAGATAGTATCTCTAATAATCGGGTTTTCATAACCACATCAGTAACACAGTTATAAAAGTTAGAACCAATTAAAAATATTTTATTACGCGTGTTACAGTAAAAATCTTTAAATGTCTGTTTCATATAATGAAGAAAAGATATCCTATTTACATACATGCTCGTGAGCGTAACATGGCAGTTCGTAATTTAAATTAACAATCATCGAAACCTTACATAGCCCGGTCAATTTAAATTCTGTATCTAAAGTTTGAATACAATACATTTTAAACACGTGTCTGTATCTTCTATCCATATAACAGTACCTTTACTTTGGAAAGGGATTCTTTTAAATTGAATATCAAACAAATTAAAATTAAATCAAGTCGGCAAGACATACCTTACAACTTGTAGCTTTCTCTAGTAGAACATTGGCTTTTTAGTAGCTGCTGTACTCACACTCAAATCAAGTAGATTGGATTAAAGTAATGGAATGCTGTTGTAGTTTTTGAATATTTGATTGCCTAAACCCAAGAGAGAACCCTGTTAGATACGTAAATAGGCAAGTAAGCTAATAAGAAATTTCACAGGACAAGAGTTTGTAAGCCAGCTACGATATTTAAGATTAACCTAAATATTTTCATATTTTTACATTGTCGTCATTAAATATATCACTTGTGTTTTCCCGAGTAATACTTTTGTCCTAAATTTTATCTAAAATTATTTAAATGTTGGCTTATCCCAGAGATACAAATAACCTATACTTAACACCAATTATTAAGTAATATCTGGTAAATGTGGCTGTAAATTTATTTTAATTACGCTGTCTAGGTCTTCTTTTATATTGCAAACAGATCGACTAATTTGTTGCAACAAACTTATTACAATATTTAAGCATGTTTTGTAAAATAAAGCTATTTGGTTTCGTCGTGATCGGGTGGAAATAATTTCGACAACAAACACGCTCAGTGACATTAGCAAGCCGGTGGCAGGAATCAAGCTTAGAACAACAACTGCAGTTTTGCCCTCTTCCATTTCCAATGTAACATTTTGATTATTTAAAGACATTAGTCTTTTTACATGAACATCAGTTTTTAAAACAAGCGAAAACTCAGCGTGCTTCTGCCACCACTCAAATAAGCCCGCGGCGAAAAGATATCCTGGCCGATAGTATGAGTTTGGCGGGAAATATCCCCGGAATCTATAGCCCAAAAATATTTCGAGTACGTTTTCATTCACAAGGTAACTTGGTTTGTTCAAGTGCTTCTGAATTGTGTGAAGTATAATTGCATCTGTCCTTTTCAATATCATTGCGGAATTTGCACACTTGTTCATGTGAACATCCAGAATAGCAGAAATATTTTCATTAAATTCTTGTCCAAAAACCGGCAGCATTGCTGAGTGGTTGATGTAACTCCACAGCTGCATCGGAATTTCTTGTTTTAAATAGTTGAAACTGTGTTCTGGAGTGTAAGGCCTTAACAATCTTGTTATCTCTAACCAAAGTTCATAGACGACAGGCAGTGCCTCATGAGCTTTTACAACGCCATATTTCTTATGTAGCTTAGCAATTTGAGAAAACTTATGATTTTTAGCGTTTGCTGAACCATACAATATAATTCTTCGAGTGTATATGTTAAAATGGTTTTCTTGTAGCAATTTGAAAGTGTCAAAGATGACAAATGGAGGTTCTGCTGTCAATCTTGTTACGTTATCTCCTTTGTATATTGTGCTTAAATAAAACCAGACAATCGGGACAAAGTACAAACACATCAATAGTGAAGCTTTCTTTGACTTGCTGGCAGCGAATCCAAATAAACTGTAAGATTTGTCTTGAATCGAGCAAAACATGTAAAAGTTGACATCAAAAAGAGATGGACGTTGTATTTTATCTAGCGACTTGTTGGATATTTTTGCAATCCAAGACACGATAAAAGAGAGTGTTAAAATTAGCAGCCAAGTTGGCAAATCAAAAGGGGAAATGAGTTCAGCTAACTGATTCGTCCAATGCATTTGTTCTTTATGACAACTTACAAAGTGATACTGTCTGATGTAGGTTACCAATCTGCTATCTTGAAAAGAATTTCGAGTCAAATAAAAGTCTCGATCTATTATTGGACGAAGCAATCGATGTGAGTCAATAGTTTTTGTTGAGCTGCAAGCTTCAACGATTACATTTTTCCATTGTTTATGGTTTTTGTCATAATAATCATAAAATGTGATATTAACTGATTTTGGTAATAGTAGGGAAGTCAAGTGCATGTCTGGTAAATAAAAAAATGTACCCAAATGATCTTTCGACAGGATACTTTTGAATTTGCTCCAAGAGAGCTCGTCTGTTTTTTCCTTCATCCCCCTTGAAATTTTCATACTCAAGGATATAATCTGTTAACACAACTCGGACTGCGTGAGGACCAGAATTGATTTGTGGACTTCCTGCCAAAACACTTTCAAGTTGATATCTGTTTGTTGGAATCAGTTTCGCAGGCAGTTGGATAGTTTTCAAAGAATCAAAAGGGTCGCAGTAAATGCACAGCGCTTTTAATGCGAAGGACGGGTATTCCCAAATGAGTACATTAGTGGATAGTCTTGGAAAGAAGCCTTGATCTTCAAAAACACCAGCAATCCACTTTTTGACATCATTTTTCTTTTTACAAATTGAGTCGGTGGTTGGGCCACAAATAAGCAGTGAAATGACTGGAACGGTGTTTACATGATTATTCATCACTTTTCGAATTTTCCATGTGAATTCATAGTCACTAACAATGGGATTTATAAAGTAGCTTTCCCAATTCCAGGCTTTCTCGTATAGCTGTGGAGATTCCTTTTGAGTTGGTGGATGAAGGTTCGCTTCACAACTGAGGTTTTTATTTTGCAGTTGAAACGACTCTGACACAGTTTGCGCAACATAATTAATTGCTATTTGATCAGGCGGTAGTTTTGATTCATGTGTTTTGACATTCTGACAAGTGGATGAGTTGTTCCCGTGTAGTTCTGGATATACAAAACCAAGTTCATATGGATACAAATTATATGTTTCACCGAGCGATAAGTATCGAAGAAGAATAATAGGCTGAGTTACTACTTCAAAGTCAATATTTAACCCCTTAAAATTCATCACACGTATATTGCAGCCTGCAAATGCATTCAAAATGTCAATTTGCTTGGCAATGTCATTTTTTAGAGGTTCATTTTTTGTCGCAAGTGTAAAATAGTTTTTAACAGTGCCTATTAATAAACACCGCAAGAAAAATATTAAAGAGACTTTCATTTTTAACCTTGTCGCCATTTTAGGACACTAAATTAAACCTATGAAAAGTGTCGATACAAAATATCTTTAACTAAATTAAGTCGTTGAAATCAGCTGGCTAACGGTTTAAACCTGGATGTATTTTATGATCCTAGATGGCTTGAAGCAGCAGGTTTTCTTATTGTAAGTGTGAATCAATTGTTCAATTTTGACGTCTCCTGATCAATTGTGGCATTTAACACCTAATCAATTTGAAAAAAATGGGAGCTACAAAAGTCTTGATATTCTCAAGTTTAACATTCGTCCTACACTGAAAGTCAAGCCAAAAAATGGAATCTAAAATTAATACCCTTCCGTGTCAAGTTGGCTTTATACATAATACCAATCCATAATCATAAGATATACACGTGATCGTACTTAGCTCATTTGCTAACCTGTTTTTGGCTTTAGCACGCAATCTGGAACAATCATCATTTTTTACAATCATTTTTAGCAACGTAATTTAGTTTGTAAGAAACTCATTAACTTAAGTAACTCGTATATAAGTATACAGTGGCTTTTGGGGCTTGCTTTGCAAAAATTAATCCACGCGAACCTTAAGTGTAAACCTACGGTTAATGCTATTTGATACATATGATACCAGCAATTCTATTCTTGCGAATTTTTTTCACAAGATATTTCAAAGTCTAAGACATCGCCCACGGCTTCTAAATCATAAATAAGCATAGGCGAGCATAATCCACTGTTTGATCCTATATGTTAAAACGCAAACTTTAAAATTTACACAGTATTGCTTTCTAAATAAGATTTTCAAACCTATGAAATATATTTTGGATTTACACATTTAATTTTTTATTCACAGATAATAGTTTGTTTGGAGTCCTAGTGTTATCACATCAATGTGTTGGTTACAGGGATTATAAATCAGGTTAAAAAGCTAACGTATACAAGTTCTATACGTTAACGTTACGGTTTATGTTTTTCAGATTAAACATTAACAAACCAGTTTACAAGTCAACTAAACTTTTTGCCTATTCCCCGTTAGAATCAAGTTAGATTTACCGTCGTACACAATTTTATACCTTCGTTTACTCAATGATGGACACACTTGAAGAGGACATTACAAAGAAATGAATAATTCAAATCAAGTTGACAATCAGTTAGTTTTAATTTTTCGATGCTTCTCATATACGCAGAAATAATTTAATGTAACTTTGAAGAAATATCTCAAATATACAAAACCACTTCTTTATCATGCAGCTAAAAGTCAGCTCTAGAACATGAAAGCTTGACCTTACGTTTCACACTAAAAAACGAACGAGAAATGGGGATGTAAAAAATAGTAATACGTAAAGTTATAGTTTGCGCGCAAACATAAGACATAGCTGCTAATGGTAAAAATCCAACCGGAAATGGAACATCGATTATTTTAGCTTTCCTCTTAAATTGTTTTTTGCGGAGTATCTATGCGGGACATTCATTTCAGCTCATTTCGTTAATAAAGACGTAACTGAAGCGAATATCAAATAGATTTACCAAGTTATACCTTAGCCCGAAAGGTAAAGCCACGTTAAATCCTTTCTTAAATGGTTTTTAATCATGAGTCTTACGGGTTATTTAAACATAGATGAGCTTTAAACGTCTTCCTTTATCTATCCGCATCCATTGTTAAACAGAACAGGACAGTTACGGTTGATGTTGAAAACTGAAATAGATGAATGAAATAAATCGAATAATACGCAGTTCATTTTGCGTCAATATGAGTAGTACACACATTAAACATCCAAGGTAGTTTATAGTTAACGCGAAAAGTTAAGGGTGTTTCTGTGTATTTTAAATGGGGAATGAGATTTAAGTATTTTAGAATTGTACGTTTTTTTGACGATGATGATGATGATAATTGGGAGAAGTCCTGTGTATTTTAAATGGGTAATGAGATTTTGGTATTTTAGAATTGTACGTTTTTTGACGATGATGATGATGATAATTGGGAGAAGTCCTGTGTATTTTAAATGGGGAGCTATGCATCTCTCGGAGAGGAACGAAACCGGAAAACCGGTTCCTGATGGGTTATTTGTGTGTATTTTAGATTACTAGAACCGGGAACCCCGGTTCTCGTATATTTTAAATGGGGAGCATTGGTTGGGACCGGGAAACCCGGTCCTTCGTATTGGTATGCCTTGCATGCATGCGCTCAAAACGCATGCAAGGCGTATGTATTTTGCAATTCTACCAGGGCAATATGAGACGCATATAAAATAGGTATGAACATGATTCTGATCTGTCGTGCTGTTCATTTGAGAATAGATAATGGAGCAATTAACTAATTGTTTGTTAACAAACAGTTAGTTAACAGTTGGCTAATTATTTAACAAAATGGTGTCATATGTCAGGTCAATCTTTAAATGCTTGCTTGTTAATGTCAAAGGTCATTGTAATCTCATGCAAAATTATATATGTATACAGTGAAAGCATTTGGAAATGAAATCAATTTCCAAAATTTAAAATATGCATTAAATTACAATTTAAAATAGTGATTATTGCAGAACAAGACATGGGGATAACGAATCTGGGTAGACATTTAACTAATTTGACCGTTAACTAATTGCAGCGACAGTTTAAAATTGCCGCGGGAAAAAAAATGTGTATCTGAAATATGCAGTATATGCATATCATACATATATTCTTTCCATTGTGATGGTGTAATGTGTAGAAAAAAACCAAGCCGTCTTGTGAGTTGTAAGCATTTGGGGTTACTTGAGACCCATATAAAATAGGTATGAACATGATACTGATCTGCAATGCTGTTCATTTGAGACAAAAAGATAATGGAGCAATTAACTAATTGTTCGTTAACTAACAGTTAATTATCTTTAAATGTCAAAGGTCATTGATATCCAGAAAATATGAAAGTATCACTGCTCATTTCTAAAAAAATGGATCAAACTACAATTTTACATTATTATTCTTGCACAACAAGACATTACAAAGCTGGACAGTCATTAGGCTTGTCGTTGG
>JAQFZH010005691.1:0-10249 GCA_034695485.1 Entomobrya nivalis
CCGGCATATTTTATAACTTTTAAGTAAAACAGATATTTGACACACTAAATCAAATGATATTATCGATTGATATTTCCTAACCAAATGTGGTAGTCGACACGAAAAAAATATAACTGAAGTATTTTTATGCTATCGTTGAAAGTGTAAGTCTTACAGTCAATTCATCAATGACGCACAAAATGATAAACATATCATGTTTACGTAACAGCAAACGATTATAATTTAACTGAATTAGTAATCAAATAATATACATGTGATACAATGTCGTCATCTTGCTTTATTCGTAAACGTAATTTTTAGCAGAATCGTGTTTATTAATAGTAATGTCATAACTTTGCTTTATTGAAGGACAACCTTAACATTGATCATGATGGAAGTATCTGAAGTGTCAAACTTCAGCAAATCAGTTTTTTATTTTTGGTAGCATTAAATCAAAATTATTTTTAATGGGATATCTATCGATGGATTTTTGAGACGCTCGCTTTAGCTTTCGTGATATAACGTTGGGTCAACATATTTTTAAAACTATGAATAAGTAAACTACAAACTCTGCATTCAAATGTCAAAAACACAACAGCTGATATCAGAAATCCTATTAAAGGTATTATCCAAAGAGAATATGTTTGTGTCTGGTTATTTTCAGAAGAATTTGGATTTATCAAACTTCGTGTCTTTACATTCATTTTCATAATAATTGACCAACTCAAATGTTTTTGCCACCACTCTTGAATTCCATACTCAAAATAACTTTTAAGCTTTAGAAATAAAGAATTTGGAAACCGTCCTGCAAATGTGTATCCATAGTAACTTTCACTTATAATATCCTTTCCTATAAATACTGGCTTACTTTTTGCTGTATTTACAGTGTACATTTCATAAACAGCGTATTCAGAATCAATAATTGCTGATTTGTTACACTTTGATAAATATTTATCCAAATATATCTCAACATCTGAGTCACTTATATTCGATCCATAATATAAATCGGGCATATAAGAATTTTGTAAATACCGCCACATTCCCTTAGAGATTCTGTTCTTCAAATATTTAAGTCTATTCCAATACATGCTTGGAATACTAATCCATGCCTCGTTTAAGAGAACTGATAAAACAGGAAATGCTTCGTGTCTGCCATCTTTAACATAGTCCTTTTGTACAAGTAACGTTTGGTTTAAAAAGTTATATATTTGCTTTGTTAATATAATTGGTGGGACCAAAATTTGGAACTGATTATCCACTAAAGTTTCAAACGAATCAAATTTAACCATTGGAGGACCAAGTGTTAAATCCGTAATATTATCTCCTTTGTACAAATTTCCTAAATACATTAGTGAAAGTGGAATGCATGCAAATGCACAGCAAAACGTGGGATTTTTCTTTAGTTCTGTATTGTCAAATATGCTACCTCCTTGATCTATGGCTACTGAAACTAGGTCAAAAAGTACATGTCGTTTTTCAGTTTGTGGTAACTTATCTTTTGTAATATTTGAACTTGGTAAATATTTTATAATATGTAGTGCAAGAAAGATGCCTAAAATAAGAAAAGTCCATGTTGATAAATCAAACACATCAAACATGCCCTTTAGTTGATTAATCCAATGAAACTGATCCTTGTGACAGCTTATGAAGCGCAGCCGTTTTCGTTGAAATTGTAGACCAACGCTTTGAAAATTTGCTGGGTGTGATGCGCCAGTAGGGAGTATATACGGATACAGTTTTGGATGATACCGTGGTTTGATTTTCCCGGGACAAAAGTTTTTTCTCATATTTCCATCGTAATAGATTCTTTGAATATCTATTGTATATATCAAGTGCACAGTTGAATTTTCAGGAAGCAAGATTTGAAATGCATGTAAATCGGCCAAATATAAAATATCGTCATGGGTCTTCTGCTCTGTAAATGATGTAATGGCTTTTAGAACAGCTTTTCGTGTAATTTTAGGGTTACGTTTGAAGAACAAGTATTTATTTAGGGATACATCTATATTATGTGGAGTCTTATCTGCCAAAGCACTTAGTTTGTTTGTATCATCTAATAACTTCTTAAAGCTATGTTCTTTAAATATATTTAGATAAACCAGTTGAAATGGATGACATGGGTCACAGTATAGACAATGTACGTAAATCATTCCTATATTTTCAACCACTTGTAAAATAAATACACTCTCAGACACTCGCACTGTAACTGGGCTGCCAAGAACTGTAGCTATCCAAGTCTCCCTACTATTCGTATCATAACAACTTGAATATATTGTAGTATTACAAACAAGCAAAGAATATTGTGGAATTGTATTTAAATATCGGATTCTCCATCCTTCGTATTGATAATTGTAATAGAAATTGAGCCAAAATATGTCCTTTAGTATGATACCATATAATTCATGTTTTCGGTATAAATCGGGAGTATGGTTTTGATTGGGTGGATGTAAGTAGATGTTTGCTTCACAGTTCTTGTTTCTACCGGAAATTATAAATTGGGGAGTAAGTGTAAGACGGTAGAAGCTATTGGCAAGGTTATCGTAGAATGTTGACACATTTTTATCAAGAGACGTAAAATTTTGTTTTCTAAAACGACACAAGTTCATTTCTGAAGCCCAGTCAACGATATTTCGTGCTTTTGATGATTTCCATTCGATTGGATACAAAGCATCGACTGAGGGAAAGTAGAGATAACGAAGAAGCACAACAGGAGAGGATAAGAGGTCGAAATTGATATTTAATCCATTAAAGTTAATTATCCGTATTGTGCAGTTAGAAAATCCGTTAACTATGTTAATATCTTTGGGTGACATTGGCAAAAGTGAGCTACAGCTGCAACCAAGGAAACTTAGAAAAAATAGATTTTTAATCAAATTCGCCATTGCAAATACACTAAATAAATATGAGATAAGTTTTAGAGCAGTTCGGCGTCTACTATAAGTGTTACTGAATACACTGTTAAAAGTGAAATCAAAAATATACACTATCAATACTCGATTTGAAAGGTATAAAAAATGTGTTGGTTATCTAAGCTGTTAAACAGAAAAGGGACCTTAAAATTGTTGCACGATTAGTTACACGTGTTGGCATGCTTACATATTCTGAATCGGTTACGAAGTATCCTGTTATGTCCTATAGGTATGTTATTTTTTATGTGAGTAGTTGCAAAAGAGAATATATAACATGAAATAAATGAGTTGATTATTTTTTTTCTAATTTACTGCCGACATTTGGGCGCTATATTTGGCATACTAATTGCTTATTTATTAGATATTGATAATACGGGAAACGGCGATCAAGTTCTACACACACCAAGTAATTTATTTCCGCTTATTGATGGAGCCTTACTGGTTATAACACACAGGGTTCTCAAGCCGGATAGGTATTCATAAACTTATATAAGATAATCAAGTGTGATAAAATATAAATAAGATTTGTGGAATCAAGTAACCACGAAACATGCAAATGTATACCAGAGTACCCCTTTTTGTAATATTATTTGCCAAGCTGTATAAGCTTTTGAAACATAAGTAATTTGTCATTTCATAAATAAGTTCACATTTGGAAATTATCCTGAAAAATTTCTAACGCTAGATATCTAACCAGTTCTTTATATGAACTATTATTTTTTTTAAAAACTGTGTGTTCAGCTGTGACTTGAAATAATTTTAAATGCATCATAGATGGGGATGGTAATTGTAAATTTTCTTACATAAATAATTGCGAGACTTGATCATATTTTATTCGACACAAAAAATGTTTTAAACTCAATTTGTAGACCCCATACCGACCCCGACTTTATAAGGCATTGGATCATATAAACTTTTCCAATACTATAAAGGCACAGAAGTTTAAATAAAAGAGTTTGTAAACATGAACGTATGTATGTGTAAAATTATCTGCTAGCATGCAATTAATTACGGGCTTGCTATAATTTTCAAAAATGTCAACTGATATTTGTATGAAATCGGTCTTAATTTGGAAATGACATTATAAACTAAATAAAAATACTGAAATTGGACAGTCATTTGATCGATGAATATTGCTTTCCTTAAGATTTGCTTCGGTAAATCCCAACGTCACACATGTAAATGATTGTTCTTGGCTTTATACACGTTGGGTCGTGACTTGTATTTATAAAAATGGATTACAGTTAGACATTTACGTAACCGAGTTCTTAAATATGTACATGTAAAAATGTGAACAAGGTTTTAACGCGTTTTAATTTGCTATACAAATATTTTGTTTTTAATTCTTATAAGATTTCAATTTTCTAACATGTTTATTTAAAATAGAAGTTTCGCCAAATAAATACATATTGACATTAGTCTGCCATTAGTAGATGAGTATCAAGTTTAACATTTACATAAAATCTAATAATTCCATTTAATGTCTTTCATTTAGATTCACTTCCGTAAACTCCAACGTCTCATATGAAGGAGGTGGATCTTCGTATACTACACGTTGGGTTGTGATTACAGTGGAACTTGTCCCATGACTTGCTGTATTACTACTAGTTCTTGTAGTCCAAACGGATACATGTTCACGTTGATTAAATGGTACTGACTGCCTTGGATAAGGATCTAATGAGAGAAAAAATGTATGTAAAAAAGTCTTTGATGCGCTAATATTAAATTAAATTTCCACAAACCAACAATAGTAAACTTACAATCAGCAACTACAAGCTGAGGTGTAGTTCTCGTATATATGGTTCTCCTCTGTAGTTCTGCCTGACGTCTTCGGCAACATATTCTCAAAAGAACTACAAGCACTACAAATACTATAGGTATTATAAATATTTCGTACATTGTTGCCATGACTTGACAAGTTTTCACAACACTTTAAAAAATAAAAGTAACCGAATTTTCATTTATAGTCAAAATACTGTTGATTTGTATAACAGCAGGCTACAGTCTAAAAACTTTTAGCCTGTCTGGAAAAGGAAAAATACTTCTGACTAATTTTGCTTATCATACTCCTGATAAGCTATTGCAACACGACTATAGTGCAGGCCAGGCATATATATGATAATAGTCCTTTACAGTAAATGTATTTTTCAATGCTCAAGCTGTAAAAAATTGCAGCATTGACGTAAATTATTATCAATGAGATAAAGGTTACAGGGAAAAGTACGAGGAATAAAAGTTACAAGTATATTGAACAACATTGATGTAGTAACTTTTATAATTTATTTGTATGGCCTTTGGTTTAGCATGAACTGTTTTTGGTATATTATGTTGAAAAATTTAATGACGATAAGGATTAATAATTTAAAAAATATATATGCACATGTTCAAGCGTAGAAATAAGTTTAGATCCACTTTCTGTAGTAGCTTATATTAAAATATGTAAATATTTATTTTGACGTGAATTGTTTTCAAATGAATTTATTGTGTCGTATTTTTTGTCGTCAAAACATTGTAAAACTTGGTCATATCAAATAAATATTAATAATTAATATTAATAATCTAGTTTACTATATTAAAAAAACAAATATTCTGTTTTGCCCATTTTAAAAAATTTAAGAGATCATTTGGCTGGAAACTGGTCTCGGAATTTTTTATACTCTATATGCTAGCGAGTTGTATGATGGTGGTGGTTCGTCGTGTATTACATGATGCTGTGTATTTATAGATGGGGCTGATGAAACAATAGGAGTAGCTATATTGCTAGTAGTCCACACGGCTATTTGACCTCTTTGTTCCAAATGAGCTCCATTTCCATTACCTGCTTCTAAAAAACATATTTAAAAAAAAATTAAAGTACAGTTATTCTAATAGATATTTATTAATTTTACGTTAGGCCTACCTCTCACTACTACGAACTGAGGTGTGATGTTAGTTACAAGGGTTCTTCGACCCTGGTGAATGGAACCTCGTCTGCAACAAGCTTTAAAGCAGACAAATATCGCAAGAACAACAAATATAATTACAGACAGTGTAAAAATTGTATCCAGCATATTTACGATTGAAATCACGACGTAGATTTAAATTTAATTATTATAATTGACTTGTTTTACTATTTTGATATTATTTGGCAACCAATTTATTTAATAAAGTTGACTAACCAAATGATATATTTGACAAGTAATAATATCTACAAAAGTGTGTCAAAACCTATGTTGAAAAATTAGCTGTATTTAATTATAAAATGACGCACGAAATAAATATATTATGTTCACATAACAGCAAACTATGCTACTTTAATTGAGTAAATCGTCTGAATTATATTCATACGGCGAAAAATAGTGCTTTGCTACAATAATCACTTTACCACATCCATATGCGTGGTTTTTCGCAGATTTTGTTTTTGTAACAAGTAATCTCATAACTTTGCCTTCTGAATGGTAACCTTAACTTTGACCATGCTATGTACTATCTAATAGTCATAAAACAATATTTACTTAATACGATAAATGTAGTTTATGCAAACCAACAACGACCACACTGGAAATGTGACTACGCATAGTAGACAATTTGTTATGGTCATCAAAGCTTTATTAAGCCATCTGATGAAAAACAAATAATTTTTATGATAACAGTTTCATTTTTGTGTATATCAGTTTTTTATCAATCTGCCACAACTTGTGATCAAAGTCATGACAAGAGCGACATTGATCAATGCAGTTTGTCAAAAAAAATACATTCGTTAATATTAAAAGCCAAATTGGCGTGTAATTATGTGAGTATGGTCTAATAACAAATGGAATACGATGTTGATACTTAAACGTTATTAGCCAACGTAAAAGTCGCCAGTTGGTTAAATATGAAATATTAATGTTGCGTAACAATGAGCATAAAATAACATGGAATATCCCCAACTGTGTAATATACTGTCAATAATTTAGGAAAAAAATCACCAAGTTGCAAAATCAAGCATTCTTGCACCAAAAACGTTTTGTTTAAGCGAAACAAATTATTTGACAAAATTTGTCAACTTTAAAGAATTTATTTTAGGACGTCGTCAAAATTTATTGTTACGTGAACAGCGAAACTCTTAAAACGTTGGAGGAGCAAAAATTTGATCTTCATTCGAATCCCCTCCTCTAATTCTTCCATTGCTATTTGATGAAAAATTCCCAAAATAAATCCTCCTAGATGGAGCATTTGGTGATGTAGGCTCAGAATCTATGATTCGACCTTCTGTTCGGCTTGTAATAACCGTTATTGTTGTTTCGTCTTCTTGGTCACTAGATCTGTTCTGGTAATAATTAGAACGCTTTGTCTCCATGGGAATTGAATACACATTTTGTTGAGTTGGTTGGTATTGGTAGTTGTTATTCTGTATACCATCTTGTGCGACTGGTTCTATCAAAATAAACATAAATAAAAACCTTGAATTTATCTTTTCATTAAAAATGGTTCATTTAATTTTTAGTAAAAATATTCTTACGAGCAACAACAACTATTCTTGTATTTGTTACAGTTCGTCTTCTCCGACAATAACGTATCATGCAGGCCATCAAGATAATTATGGCAAATAAACCAAGAAATATGAATATTCCCATTGCCACGCCCCCAAAATGACAGGAACAGTCTGAGTGATGGGAATGGACAGCATGACATTGTTCCTTATGGTAAGGGTCGGTATCGGGAATGTATGAGCAGTCCCTTATCAAAAACAGGTATATTTTTAATTGTAATTTGATTTTCTTGTAATTTTAGTATGATTTTTTAAATATACTTACATATGACAATACTTTTCACAGTCATAAAATATCTCTGTGGTATCTTCACAGTTCACTGCAGCCACATGATTAAAAAATAAAATGGAAACTACTACAGGAAACCTTGGAATGTTAATTGGTTTACTAAAACTCAATATATTCCCGAAGTCCATTGTAGAAATTTCCACTCATTTATCGTTCTAAATCAATCAATATATGTGGTATATATATGCTGCAATTAGAGCTACTGTAATGCAACTGGAAAAATGTGAGCTCAAAGAAAAATTTATTTAAATCAATCACTGCAAGTTTTCATAGTTCCAAGGACAATCACACGTGTTTATATCTGTATTGAGTGGTATGTAAAAGATATCGTGAGTGCGTGATAACACAATTTGATGGATGCCTTGAAATATTGGTTTACTGGCAATTTGTCTATAAGTCCAAATAGCGGATATGTTATGATATATAGGTGATATGCTCTGACCAAGTTGAGAGATAACAATACGTGGTGATTGTGATTGGTCAAAAAATAAGAGTATATTAAAATTAGGGAAGATTACAATGTTAAAATTAATTTGATTCTCTTGTTTGCATCAATATCAATTAATTATTTCTTATAGTATTAATTATAATGCTTATAATTCCTTTTGATATCCATACCCATACATCCCTATCATAAGATATAAACTGGATCGATTTGATGCTGTTATTATATAGCTGAAGCAGTGATTTTAGTATTATATGTATATGATTTAAGGTACATAAGATAAGACATTGTAATGCTGGATATCGAACTACTGTTATTTTATTTAAAATTTATTTTTAGGGAAAAATGACATATAGTTTTGGGCTATATCTTAAAATATTGACTATTTAAACGCATACGTATATTCGTATATAAGTTTACTTTCTTAAATTTGTACTAGTAATATTTTAACAACAAATATTTTTTTTTTTTGAAGGTACATTTTTTTCATGGTATTTAAACAAGCTAGAAACATACATTTAAAAAATCATCCTCCAACTACCGAAATAAATACAAGTCTTTTAAATGTGGAAAATATCATAAAAGTCAACCATACAGCTTAAGCTTTTTAACTGCTAAAAGTACCTTACAAGTATACACTATCAACATTTTGATGTAGACAAACTGAGACATTCTCCCAATTATGAACACATTCCCATGTCTAATTAAAATCAATCTACAGCTCTTTTGAAATTTCTTCATTGCCTTTTTCTCCACAAAATTACCCACATAGCCTACCTTTGCCCAAGAATCCAAAATTTTATTACAAGTCACCCACAAATACTTGCCCACATACAAAACAAGCATCCAAAATACAAAAGTACCCAAACAACAAATGGTCATAAATGCAATCAACATTGAATCCAAGTCACTCCAAAATAAAGTAAACGTTATAATCACAAATATAACAAATATTGAAAATAGTGCATAAAGTATAGAAACATAAGGGGCCATAAAGCACAGCCCGTTTTCATTAATAACCTGAAGAGATCTATAAAATATTCTTATATTTTGAGAACATCTAAAAACTCTCTTTGTTTTATAGATTTTCTTATAATTCAACTGGATCTCGTGGACTAGGGCTGTCAAGGAAAACAAGTATATTCCAACACATGTCCCAGAAGCAGACAAACCCACTTCATATATCATCATTAGATACGAATGATAGAGAAAACTTGCTATACCAAATGTATAGTATGAATAATATTCTAAAGGTATGAATTGCCCTATGAAGCCACCTTGACGAGGGTTATACAAGCAGTAGATAGACACTAGAAGCCACACTGACAAGCATGCTATTGATAAGGAAAATATTGACACGTAAAGGTACAAGTTTCCATTTGCCATACTTTGCTTATTTAGCACATACTTATCTAGAAAATATAAAAATTATAGTTAACTTGGTTTACTCTAAAAAGAAGGCATTTTTAAATTTGATTTTTAATTAGCTTACTTTGAATGATGCGAAGGAACTCAGAAACTCGATTAAGTAAGATAGCTACATCATCACCAAACATCACTGGTATAGACAGCACAATCGAAAGTATTACCACAAAAAGGGTAAACAGTATTTTTAGCACTATTTGATTCATGCTACCATATAACATTTCTTGGATTGAGAAATAAGTACAGGAAATCACCCAAGCGTAATTTAGTACTGTGGTTACAATTATTTTCGTATTAGTAACTTTGCAACGTGAAATAGAGAATGTTCGTCTTTCGAATTTTATGGAAAATGCTCCAGATTTGTAGCCAAGTGTGAAGACAAGCTGTACTAATCTATAAATTTGAATACTGATCATTTTGAAAAGAAGCGTTTTAAAGACGTGAGAATTTAGAGACCTCAGCTCAGTTAAAAGTTGACGATTATACTGAATGTAGGTTAAATCAAATGCTTGTATTCATATGGCTTAAACATACTTGCAGTAAAAGGGGATTTACAACTTTAATCTGATTTTTTGTCGTTTTAAAATCTAGTACATAGGGGTATTCACGTTTGCGTGGCCATTTTTGTTCTGTGATACCTTCTAACAAAACTGAAAAATCTACTGGAAATATATGTAGTATTATAGCTT